>PVJI01003919.1:0-105000 GCA_004026765.1 Micronycteris hirsuta | reverse complement strand
GGTTTTTTTTTTTTCTTTTTGGTGGTGTTCTTTTGTTGATTCTTATAAACCCCCTTATTTAGAAGCCTGTTTCTGGATCTTAACTTTTATAGATGGACTGCTAGAAAGATTTCTTAGCTATTTTTATAAATAACCATTCTGCTTCCTCTACATTAAATGCCTTTTCTTACATATTTTGGAAACATAAGTGCCTTTCTTTTAATTCTGTAAGTATAAATAAATTTTTCATACTTTAAGAAGCGACAATATTTTAAAAAAATGAAGCTCTCTTTGCTTTTAAATATATTGTTAACATGTGCATAAATAAATATTTTTTAAAAGATTTTATTTATTTATTTTTAGAGAGAGGGGAAGGGAGGGAGAAAGAGAGGGAGAGAAACAGCACTGTATGGTTGCCTCTCACATGGCCCTCATGGGGACCTGGCCCGCAACCCAGGCATGTGCCCTGACTGGGCATCGAACCGGGACCCTTTGGTTCCCAGCCCACACTCAATCCACTGAGCTATACCAGCCAGGGCTAAATATTTTTAATCTGATAAGGTGAAAGAGATTTTTAAACATTGACAAATCAGCACATGGGACTCAAAAAATTAAAATGGGACTACAACATTAAGCTTCCAGGTCTTATTAACTAATGAAAGTGAGCCTGAGATTTCAAAAGTAAAAATATGCAGTGATTGATAAAGACAGACTCCTTTGAAAGGTCATATGCATTATCACTGGTGAGACACTAAACATATCATCCAGTGATATTCGTTCAGGTTTTGGTTTGCTGACCTTGGAGTGCATTTCAATCACAGAACACAAGTCAGCGGCTTGTAAACTGAGACATTTCTGCAAACTCAGACTTTGAAGTTTTCTCAGTGACAGAAACATCACCCATGATACATTTTTAGTGTGATGTGTGGAGATTTAGCAGAGAAGTAAAAGAACAACTGAAGCTATGTGCATAAATCCACGTTTCAGGATAATTTTAAGAGACATCTTAATCATAGCAGCCAACTTTTAAGGGACCCTGTCCTGGTCTGTTGTGTGTTTAACCAGTGTAATTGGGCAAGTTACTGAACTAGCAGTAGAGTGTTATCACTGAAATGATAAGGAATGGGGTGAGCCACACAACCCAGTAAGCCGGCATTCTTGCTGGTGTTAGCGACAACCACCACCGAAGACAGTACATGTAGACAGTATAGGCAGGTGTGGTTTTACTGTGGCTTTTGAGAAAAAAATTCTTACCTGTAAAACTACTGTTTAGAAGTGCTAGACCCTTAAAATACATCCACATTATTTATACCTTTTTCTATACTCTACAGTTTACATGTTCCTTCATGCTTTTCTGAAAAGTCCTTGATAGATACATTTGAGGCGACATTGGAGACTCATACTTAGAGTTGTCAGAAGAAACTGTGGGGGTGGGGAGTTGTCTGACCAGAAATCTCCAATGCATGTGTATAGTATCACCTCTAAGGATAGACATTCAGTAAAAACTTGCCGAATGACAGAATGACCACATTAAAGAAAAAGTCAATGTTCCAATTCTACACCACTTGAGTGAAGACTGTGGCCTATCCCGGGACATGCACACGACTCAGTGAAATATCCAACACTTCTGCCCTCGGAGGCCTGACCACATGTTGGAGGAGGGGAGACCTCTGCCTTGAGTAAAATTTAAAAGTAGGACTAAAGACAAATGTTTTAATTGTGAAGTAGGGACAATCATACACATGTTAAATAATAAGACACCAAAATATTACAGGGTAAAGAACTGAAGTATTCATTCCCAAATGCAGATCTCATTAAATTCTACCTTTTCCCCCCTGAATACTGGCCTGCAGTTACTGCAAGTCAAAATAAACCTAATAAACAAACACATACACACACAGCTGACCTGCTACATTGTCCAGAATAAAGCAGGTATCAATAAAGTAGTTGAGTGAATAAATGATCACAGGGAGGGAATATCATTTCCATCCCCCCAGAATATAACTTGGTAGAAGATGAAAACTACATGTTCCTATTGAAGTCTTTGAACACCTAAATTTTTTTAATATAATAATTGCTTACTTCTATAATGTTGTTTTCCTTTGCCTAGCATAGCTAAATTAGCTGAACTTCACACGCCAACAAGAACAGACAGTCATAGATATACAGTGATAACAGAAAGGGAACAAGCAAAACCATAATTAAATAACCACCTTAGATAAATATCTATCTCATTTAAAATGTGGTAATAAAATAGCTAACCGATACGTGTATATGACATACAATTTAAAGAACATCCGATTGCCGGCACTGGCACTTGTTTAATCTTACAACATCACTCCATGATAGGCGTTAACACTCCTGCTCCAAAGATAAGAGAATTAAGGCGCCAAGACCCTCAGATGACATTCCACAGGCCACAACGTTTACCAAGACAGAGGATGTGAGCAAACTTATCAAATCCCACTTGAGGATCAAACCTATCTGCACAAGACCCACAAACTTGCTACTGTACAGTAGTGTGACAGTGGCCACGTCCGTCATCTCACAGGTTTGAGCGCTAGTTCCCCATCTTAACACAAGCATTTCTTTTAAGGCAAAAATGAGAGGCATGTTACAAATGAGAGTGCATTTCCTAGGCCCTCCTCTTCTGTTTCCTCTGTGCAAGGTTGCGCCTTAAAGGACAGTGGGAAAAAATCTCTACCTAAAACAGACTTAGGTAACAAAAGTCAACCAAAAGGAAAAAATATATAAAAATATAGCACCATGCTAAAGTTTTCACCACTAAGCAAAGCTATCAAGTCACACAGCTGTTTGGAGTACACACTGCTATAGGCATGCGCAGTGGGCATGTACTTAGAATTTCTGTTGATGCTTTAGTATCAAAGTCTATGATCTCATATTTAAACATAAATGAAGAGTAAATTTTCCCAAGTCAGGGAAAGGAAATTTTATGTAAGCTATCCTTATCCATTGAAAAAAAGGAGGCATGACGGAGTTTAATTTATTCCGGAGCTAAACAATTGGAGTTTTCTACTCTCCAGTAGGAGTCACTATAAACAAGAAATTTAATTCCTAAGCTAAATTAATGCTGGTGTTTAGTTAGTAAATGCACATACATGTGTTGCTATATTAAAAAAATTAATAAATGGTAACAACTTATATCTAAGGAGAGATTATGTGTAATATCCATCCTAAACTATAAATTTAAAAACTGCAATGACAAAAACCTTTATTAAGTATGAGTACAACTTCATGAAAATTCTGATTATCAAAAAGAGGATGCAGATACACACACACAGTAAAAATAAATTTTTCTGATGACCATGCCTTGGAGCAGCCATGCAATCTCGTAGTGAACACAAACGAACTTTGTTTGTGCACTCCTATATTTCTTTGTATTGAGATCTTTAGATTGTAAACTATGTTCTCTTAATAAACTAGCAAGCTTTTTACTTTAAAATACTGAATTTCTTTTATTGGAATCCTAATCATCTTAAGCACTTTTTTTTTCAAAATGTATATATACCTGGAGAAAATACTTATCTCATATAAATACACTTGTCAGAAAAACAGAAAATATTTATTTGAGGCAAACCCATATAACATGAAGAAGTCAGAGAAAACACAAATCATCTCAATATTCTCAGGCATATAAGCTTATTCGCTCGGCACGATTTAGATATTATCAGGAACAAGAGCATTACGTAGTTGTATGATTCCAATACAGACAGGTTTGGTTTGGACAATGCTTTTATCTAAGTATCAAAGTATCAGTGTAGACTATGAAATCTAATGTCTGTTTGTGGTTTTTATCAGTAACTTCCTATTGTTATCTTGAATTGGTTACTTTTATGTGGCTTGGGTTCATATGTAGATATCCAAATGGTTTATCAGATGATCAAATACTTATTTCCTTTCTGGCTTATCAGATGGCTTATAGTCATATTGATTATAATGTAATTTGCACTGATTACTAAGGTAAGCAATGTGGGTGATTTTTTAACCATACTTTCGTTCCCTAAATATCTGACTTCTACCTTTCTGTGGCAGTATTTCTCTTCAAAAGGAAGAGGAAGTTTCTCATTTTGCTTTAGAAGAGGTCTTATAAAAGCTCACCCAGACATAATTGTTTTGGTGACACACAGGAGCATGCAAAAAAAATGCAAAAAATAAGTTCCCAAATTATTGTATCCAGTTTGACCTGATTTGAGTCATTCTCCCACTTTTCTACATATTTTCTTATTTCTGTGGGAAAGAACATAGTGAGTATGCCATTACCCACATAAACTGAATTTGAAATGCAACAAGCCAGAGATACAATATGGCATTACCCTACTGACTGGGGAACATGTATCTGTCATGCAGGGTCTGGAAAAGGGAAATAATAAGTTGCAAGAGCAGAATATATACACGTTTATGTTTAATTATAATGGAAACTCCATGCGTGACTCAAACTGAAGTCCACTTCTTCCTTCCTCAATTTCATGCAAAGATCTGTAATTGCAAAACTCATAAATCTATCTCGCCACATCCCTCAAATATCAAATGAAATTAGAAAGATAATGTAAGTGACACTTCTGACAACTGAAAGAGATACTTTAGTTAAGGAGAAAATACTTTAAGATGTTTCTTACTTTTCCCCAGGACATTAATCTTTTTCTCTTGGGGTGAGTGGAATGTTATTCAGAAAAAAAAAAAAAAAAATCCTTTACCCTAACCCAGTGTAATCCATAGCAGCCTCCAAGTTTGATACAAAAACAAACCATTTCTATTTTGGTACAATGAGGAAGCATTGCACTGGACAATATCAAAACAGAGACGGAGGAAGCTGACTCAGATTGCTGCACTTCCTAGATGAGGAGAGCTAGCAGGCTCCCCACAATCACCTGAATAGAATGAAATAAGACAACAACTGTTTTTTCCATCGAATTGATGCACGTGTACAAATGAATTCCCGAAAAAGAGGAAATCCTGGGAATGTTTGTTTGTCTGGATCAAGGGTTCCATTTGAGAAACTTTTGACAAAGTGGATTGATGGAGCAGATCGGAATCTGGGTGCAGGATGTACACAATTTTTTAAAATTTGTGAATAAACACTGGGCTTCCCAAAGCATTGCTCAGTGATCAAAGGGAAATGTAATATCACAATGAAAATCATTCTGATTCTAAATAGGATAATTGTCTAGGGTTTGTTAACCCCCTCTGGGGTGGGAATTCTAACAATTTCCTGACATTACTAACTGTTGATTATATGTAATTGTTTGATATCCTTGAGCAAGTAGAACAATAAATTGCTGAGCAGAGAACAAACAGATTTCAAATACTTTAATGACTATCTCTGATAAACACCCAGAATAAAAAGAGTCGGTAGAAAAAATGAAAAAAAAAATTTTTAAATGGAAGCAAATGACCATGTAAAATTAGCACCCTATGCACATTTGTTATTGAAGTGCCTTTTTGAAATTCCTGTTTATGAAGTTCCTGCCCAAAATATTTTTTGTGAAACTGGAAACCAGTTGCTTTGAGAAAGAACTGATGCCATTTCAAGGAGAAAGGAGTCGGGGATGTAAATTCCCTCAAAGTCAATCCACAGCCTAAAGCCTTAGCTGGTCATTCATTGGTCCGTCCCTGACCTACATGTTATGTTCTTTAACTCAAAATAACCTTGAATTTTAACGACTTAGTTTTAAAAATAAATGATCTCTTCCTTCTGTTCATCATGAGCACTTACATATCTAACCCACTCACAAGCGCAGAAACTACCATAAGAGCCAGATGAGACAAGTTTTGCATCATCATCCACTAAGAGACAAAGCCTTATTGCAAATTCCATGTGTAACCTGTAAGAAGTTGTTTTAAAAGGGATATGTTGCAATTAAGGAAAATTCTGTCCTTCTACTAAATAAAATAAAAATAAAGTCATCAGCTTTAGTATCGTTTGACAAAATGTTGATATTGATAAATTTTGGCTTCTAATATTAGCCCAGCCCAGCCAGGTATAGGTAAGGAATGCCCAAAAGTCAAATGGCAGTCACGGTCTTACTTGCGCTCATTTTGCATTGGGCAAGGACTGACTTAAAAGGATGTCTTCACAGTCATGACCAGCCTTGCTGTTAAACAACTGCCAAGATGCAAAATTGCCAAGATGCTGCTTTCAAACCAGAAAGGCACCTCTATTGGTTTGACAAGTCTATTTGTTTCCCAAAATGTCACCATTTTGCCTTCTTTGAACATGCTTACCAAATGCATTCTAAACATGAAGTGACCTAAAAATTGATTCATATAAATCAAAGCCCTAAAGAGGTCACCTTTCCTTATCGCTGGCTGGACACTCCCTTACTGCAGAACGGGACGTGTTTCCTAGGGTACATCTGGTGCCTGCAAGCCCTGTTCTGTATGGACTCTGGGCACTCGCCTACTCAATGCCACTATGCAGAAATGGGGGACGGGCGAGAAGAGGGCGCAGAAGCTCAATGAACATAAGAGTTCCTCACACCAGACCCTCTGTACATGGGAGGCGTCCTTCCCACCTCCTAGCCATGTTAATCTCTAACTGAACAACTTCACGCACTTTTTGAAGTAAAAACAAGTATAATTTTTTTAAAGATTTTATTTATTTTTAGAGGAGAAGGGAAGGAGAAAGAGAGGGATAGAAAGAGCAATGTATGGTTGCCTCTCACATGGCCCTCATGGGGACCTGGCCCGCAACCCACACATGTGCCCTGACTGGGAATCGAACCGGGACCCTTTGGTTCCCAGCCCGCGCTCAATCCACTGAGCTACACCAGCCAGGGCAAAAACAAGTATACTTCTAAAAAAGTGTTGTGCCCATAAGGCTTTCTCAGAGGTATGGGTTTCTGTAGAGCCATTATTAGTACAATCATTAAACAAATGACTATGTTTTATAATTATTAAATAAGAAAAAGTCAAAATAAGTTATATAATGTCTAATCACTGGGTTATACACCTCAAACTAATAACATATTTTACATTAACCATAATAGAAAAAATAAAAAATAATTTAAATTTTTAAAAATAAACTAAATTGTCTTTTTTGTTATTTTAATGACTTTAGAAAGAGGTAAAGTTTCTGATTCATGAACCGAGTACGTTTGTGGGGATGAAATCTCTATCCCCATCATCTGTCCTCTTGGCCTTACTAGATAGGGGGTATAATGTTAAGGTCAGAATTTAAGATGTTGGCTTAAGTTCTGGCTTAAGTTCTAATTACTTTCCCTAAGCCTGAGCGAGTTCAGGTTTTACCCAAATGTCAGTTTCTTTACAAATGTATGTTTCAAATGAGTGTTAGATTGTGATTATAACAGGTTTTTTCCATCTTTGAGATTCTGCGTTTTTCTTAAATTATAATAACATGTATCTGGACAACCAATCCTTGAGAATATAATAAAAAATCAAAAGTCATTTCTGCAGTTAAACAAGCAAAAGCTCAACTCTGGGGAAGCTGCTGGCCAGAAGCTCACCTGCCGACCCGCGGCCTCTGTCTTCACCCGCCTCCTCTCAGCTATCCAGAGTCCAGTTCTGTTGTTACTTCCACATCAGAACCACTTTAGAATATAGAATTCTCCAGCAGAGTTTAATGCTATCAACTGCTGCTAAATAACTCATGTACCTACTTTACTATCGCATATGATGTACATTTTTAAGAAGCAGAGATTATGATTTAACGTTCTCTGTCCCACCCTCTCACAATGGGATATGTACATTATGAAACTCAATCACATTTTGCTCATTGAGTGAATGAGGAACAAAAAGGAGATGTATTTCCTTCCTTCCCACAAGGACAGAAATCATCGAGGCCAAAGCGGTGAAAAACCCATTTCAGCAACTGTAACTTCAGGAGTAAGTCAAGACTTCATGCAATGGAAACATGAGCATATTATTAGACAAAATTCTTCAAAGAGAGCGATAGCTATTTTATATACCGATAAAACCCTCACACCCACACATACTATGATGAATTGTTCTCCTAGTTTTCATATGTTCTAATTTTTGTTTTTAGTGAGCCTGGCCTTTGCGGGAGGTTAGGGATGGACCAAGTTTTATTTGCCAGGCTGGCAGACAGCACATTCATTTACGTATACACTTCATAGGAGAGGACTTGGAGCATCTCATTATCTTCCTTTCTCTTGTATAGTGTGGCTATTTCCTCGTGGAATAATTAATAGTATCAACAATCTAGAAAAGTGGATACATGCATGGTCACTTGTGAGAGCTGATGTTGCTCTGCCACTCAGCTTGTGTGATGCAGACTCCTGTGTGTCTCCTGCATTCTTTAATTTGTCCTGGTAGGATCCCCTCCTACTTACTTAATCTATAGTCTACTTTAAAAATTCAATGTTATAAACATTTTCTTGGAGGGACAACATATGCTCCTATGGCTAGACAGTACTTCCCAATGATGTGGAGAAAAACAAAACAAAGAAGCAGGTGCTTCCCGTGGCATTTCCACATATTTAACTTTCTTGGTTGTCCTTTCTGACACATTCCATTTAACTGGAACTTAGGCGTTATGGGGGAAAAAAAAACTAAAGGAAAGATGTTATTTCGTTTCATTGTTAATAAAAATATGCTGATAACAAATAAGCACCTACTATTACAGTATATCCTGTAATTGATTTCGTTTCTGTAATATATATTGTCATAGACTGTGTGATTATATCAACTGTTTAGATATTTAAGGATCACTGTTCCTATTATTTATTAGTCCGCCAGGTGGATCAGTGGCACTGGCCTCATAAAATGGACTCTTGCTTGGACAACTACTTGTAGCCATGAATATCTTTACATAAATTTTCACAATGGCAGGAACTTTGGTCCACTGCTTTGCACCCTCTGGGATGCCTGGCATGGAGTAGGTGTGCAATAAATATTTGCTGAATTTTAAAGTTTGACACTTGAGCCTTAGTCTGACTGAATGCTAAGTGAGTATGTGATGATGTAAGATCATCATCCATCGTTCCTCACAACTTCTGGCTGATACGAGGGATCTTTAGCCATTGGAGAACTATGGGCGCCTTCAGACAATCTGATAGAAATAATACTCCGGGTTTCCAGTGACCTCCGTAATACACATATTTTGATAAGTGGAACTTTGTTGACTAGAATTCCCAGAGGAAGGAAGTAACGTTCTGTACAGACTGGTTTGAAATATACCTGAGAATCTGTACACGCAGAAGCTGCATCTTTTTATGAAACACCCTTCACGTGTCAGGTTTATCTAAAATTTACTAAGTATAATAACAGTTAATACACTTTCAATACCCTTAAACAAGAAGAAATTCTGCCTGAAAGCAGTATTAAAATAACTTATGCTGGTTGTGTGTACCTTTTCTAAGTTCCCTTAACGTGGGTAGCATCACAGAGACACCTGGAAGCGATGCAACAGTTAAGAACCTGTCTGGGTCGCCTTCAACATTCCCAATTTTCAGATGTTCCTAAGAAAATTGCCAGAATTTTAAATTAGCTATACAGAGTTGTCTGTAGAGATGCAAATTTCCCTTATCTCTCTTTTCATATTCTTTTCTTCCGAAAAAAATTAAAACTGCTAAGTCATTGGAATCATACAGGGCATGAAAATAGACTGCTTTAATTCTTGAGATGCTTTATCTTCCTATCAATGGCTCTTGACCCCAGAAATGCAAAAGTTAAAAAAATAACAAATCCTCAACTCATCTCCACTTTTCCCAATGTACCTTAACTTCTTTGAATAAAGTGCTTTGTTTTGAATGTGGTCCAATGACTGACATTTAAAACCAAAAATCTCAACAAGTGGCTACAATGCTTAGCACGCTGGCATACCCGGTGCTCCTGCCAGGTACGCAAACTCAGCACACGCTACCTTACTGTGTAACACATTTCATCTGGACTCTGGAACCTCAACTGTGCTTATCCATTTTGCTGTTTTCTTTTCTCATTATACTTTATTGATTAAGCTATTACAGTTGTCCTGATTTTTCCCTCTTTGCCTCCCTCCCTCCACCCAGCACACCCTACTCCCTCAGGCAACCCCCCCACTGGTGTTCACAACCATGGCTTATCTGCATAAGTTCTTTGGCTACTCTGTTTCCTGTGCTGTGCTTGACATCCCCATGGCTATTCTTTCAGGACTGCAAGTCCCCAGTAAAGGTGGAAGGCTGGCTGAGCCTGTTTTCCAGCGAACACGGTTTCTGCTCCCTGTTGAGTTGGGAGCACAGCTGCGCAGAAGTAGTTTCACCGAACCAAGGGATAGTCACAGAATAATCAGCTCAAAACTTTGTCCAAGTTCACAAGCTACAAAATGCATAATAACTATACACACTCCTCCCACTCCTCCAAAATCATGACCACTTGCATGCCTCTTAAACTGGATCTGTGTCAAGTGGTATTGATTTATGTTGATCTTGAGGGTATTTTTTTCTTCACTTTACCCACTTTACACAGCAATGGATAAGGACTGAGCTTAATTTCATTTTCCATACAGTAACTAGCATGCTTACTGTGTTTCATAAATGAGATGGTAATAGTTGGGACAGAGCCTAAACTCAATTCAAATAAAACCATAATATTAAGAGTATTATCTTTAAAAACAAATAGCAGCTTGATTTCATAAAAGCATTATTCTTAATAATAAAAACAATGTAACATCCTAAATCATATTTCACATACCTTAAAATACCCTGAAGTAACTTTTATTATTAAGTCTTGTATTTAGAATTAAGTCTATCAAGTAAATGTACTATGTAGTATATTTTGATGCTTTATCATAGAAGAAAAAGATCTGCCATCACATCTAGTTCAGATCTCCAATTCCACAGTTCCAAGGTAAATCAAAATGATCCTTAATTTAAAGTATTAGAAACTATGGACTCAGATATTCAGCCTAGAGAAGAAATTCATCTAAAAAAAGGATAATTAAAATGAATTTCAAATGGAAGAAGTAAACAGTGCCTTCACTTTCCTAGAAGGGAGAACATACAGCTCAAAAGAATTTAAAAATAACTGATACAAGTAATTTGAGTTATCAAGTTGAATTCACACATTAGGATTGGGCTAACTTGGAACTAAAATTATTAACTATTCAAAATAACTCACTGCCTGTTCAAGAAAACATCTTAATCCTAAAAAGTCACAACTTAGTAACACTTTCCTTCAGTGGCTAAGAGGCACATCCTTTCCATTGTCAAAAATATCCATTTAAATGGGTTAATATCCAAACATATACTGGTAAAATATTCAGATCTTACTTTTCAAATGTGGGGGTAGAAAGAAGTTTTGGCAAACTGGTACTACATCTTAAATTTAATTATAAAATCAGTTCTTAGGAATTAAACGTAATGTCTTAGCCCCCGGGAAAGGACCAGATTTAGCCATTGAACGCTGTGTGACGCTCTCGCTGAAAGACGCGAGCAGAACAAACACATCAGCGCAGAGAGTGTGTGGCCACAACTGGGGGACCGACACCCAGGGAAACCTGTCCTTAATTTATCCCGTCGTGTGCAGATTTGGCAAGGACCTCCAACAATCATTTACATACCATATGCCCCGAATTACCTAGGCACAATGGCTGGGGGTAAATATGATGTTTCAGGTCTGACCCCTTTCATCCTTTTATAAGTTTTGCAGCTTTCATTTCATTTTTCTCTTTGCTAAATAATTTAAGGCAATACTGTGTGCTGCAAAAGACTCTTTTGCTAAATCAATGAGTAGTGCCTTGTGATTAGAAAAAAAAAGAAGTGATCCTGAGGTAGCAGATCAGGATGTATTATTTCTTCTATGTAAGAATGAAATAAAGGAAATCAGCTTCTTATGCCTTGCATGCATTTTAACCTTTGTCTCTTTACTAGCCATATAAATGTAAGGCATTAATAACTCAAACAGACAGAAATCAGCTAATCTAACTTCTGTGGGATATATATATATATATATATATATATATATATATATATATATTGGTTAGCAAGTTTTCATGTTTATAAGGGATGCCTGAAATTAGACTTGGTAATTCCTACATTTGCTCCTCTTATAATTAAAAGCCACCATAATTGTCCTGTGCCTTAGTTTCCCTCTTTCTACCAAACTAGTATTAATATAAATGTGGTAATAGTTGTCCAGATTCTCAAATTAAATTTTAAGTCAGATTGATAAAAATGTATACTTAAACCAAAAAGATCAATAGCCTAAAAAAGGCTTGGAGCAGAACTATGTACATATTTTTTGTTGTGTACTATAAATTTGACTGTATAAACTTCCAATTAAAAATGACATTCGCACCATCATTTCTGATAGAATTTTGCACAGTAGGGATACTCATTAATGCAGGGCGATACAGTGTGATAAGCAGCTTCGACATCAACATAGAAAAAAATATGCCAGTTGGTCTACTCTTTACATGAGTAAAATAAAACTTAAAAAAATTAAATACCTGAGGAATTAATTAAAAAGAACACTTATTGGCATATGTATTTTTTAACTATGTCATATCAAGAGCATCTATTCTCTAGTCAGTTTCTGCTGCAGAGATTTCAATCTTAGCACAGAAAAGAAATCACATCCATCCTTTTAGTTGATGACAATATATTAAATGCATTACAATATTCAAAGGGAATAAAATACAATTTAAGTAATTTTATTTACCTTACAATTACCCTCCTAAATAAAATATGTGTATACATATATACTGTGTTATATATTATGAAAAGTGTGTTCTACCTATATGCACCCACAAATATATTTTTTACCATTTAATATGAAGTATCAGAAATGTCTGGATTCTTTTCAGCATTAATAAAAGAGGCAAAAGCCCATCAGCTACAAAATGTATGCACACAGGTCATTTCTGGTCTTTAACTAGAAAATACAAAATGACCATATCAATTCTCAGCTGTATGTTAAAGCAAGTGGCAGAGGAGATGTGTCCATATACTAGCAGAGAAATAAGGAAAAGGCAAGGCAATAATTTCAGAACACTATCAAATAATTTGCTTTCTTTAAGGGGCAAAAAAAGAAAGAAGCTACCACTTGAAGGCCAGCAATGAAAGGGTTAACAGACATATGCTGTATAATTAGGAGATGCATTAATGATTATGAATAGTAAATGATTTGGTGCAAAGAAAAAAAATTTAGTCAAAGGGACATGTACCTATCTTACATGTTTATTAGTAACTGTATATAACTGGAGAATTCTGCTATTAAGAATCTTGCATTATTGGTGTAAATACTTCCAAGGGTACATCAAATTGTAATCTTTCATGCGACATCCATCAAACCAGGCTGGAGATTTTGACAAACATTAAACACAGTAAGGAGGCAATTATGTATGCATGATTTAATCTGCAACTAATTAATATGCAAATTTATTCATATGTTAGTTACTAAATTAAAAATGCAAAGAAGCCCTTATGGTGATTCTCGAAATTTTGCACAAACAGAACATTTAAAATGTAAGAAAAATGAAGTTTTTCAGAAATCTATAACACACTTTTACTCTCTACAGAACCTGTTGCACTAAGATTCAAAAATATGTGTTTAAATACTAGATAATAATTTAAAAGGTGTGCTAATTTTATGTGAGAATGTGGGAACAGAAAGGTTAATCAGCATTCTCCCGAACTCTTAAGAGATACACTCTAATTACCAGACAAATGGTATTCTATTTCCAAGCTTCCTTCCCTGCTTTTAGGGCTGTCAGAAGTTGGTCATCCTATTGGTATCCTGGACAAATGGTTAGGGGAATAAACAGTATTTAAAAGCAACTAGATATATTGAAAATTCTAGGGTAACTTTGAGACCATTTGGTGTTCACTAAACACGCAATTCACTGCTCAAGATGGCAACTCGGTCTTTTCGCCTTTGGGGAAAGCTCTTTGCAAACAGAGGAATGGGAGGGATGTCTGGAGGGAGACTAGAAATTCTCCCAAACTGTCTTCCAAATGAATCTTCAAATAAAATAATGTGACTAACCCAAGAGCAACAACCTCCCCAAAAAGCAGAAGGTAATTTCATCAGAATACAATCTGGCTATTTTAGCCCTGCATTTTCCAGACAGTCCAAAACTGACTTGAATCTTTGATGGGAAGATGAGGGAGCGGAGCCGTGATAATTTAGAAATCTCTGGTACCGGCATACGAGGGAGTATCCATTCACGTGCATATAGTATCCTTTGGCTCTACTGCCTTCTGCAAGAATCTGATTTCCCTGTGACATCCTCGTGATCAGCAGCAAGATTTTGTGTGGATCACCTCTCCTCTGATTACCTTTTTCATCGAAGTCCGACGGCCATGCATATAGTTCCTGGAGCTGGCACTCGGAACAGCTGTAGTGGCCTCAAGAAATCAACACAAGTCAACTGTATGAGGAAGCACAATAACAGCGTCTACAGCTCTTCCCAGGACTCTGAACTCTCACCCGCGTTAAAAAAAAAAAAAATCGCCATCAGTCTCATCGCTGCCAAGTGACACACAAAAAGGAAGTTAACCATTGGCTGTTCCGTGCATTCACAGTCTGACTCTGATCTCCCAGTTTCCCTCAGCCCATTCCGATGCCAGGCGGACTACAGCTTGCCCATTTCATTTCAGCCACGGCAGCCAAAGAAAGCGCTGCCCCAGCGTGCGGCGACAAGCAGTCTGTTTTGATATTAGTCCCTCAGTATGTGATAGAAGAGAGTCAGATGTCCCCAAACTATGTGCCCTCCCTGGAGGGACACTGTCCTGGCCTTCCATGGCCAACAAAAAGAAAAAAGAAAAAGATGGTGAATGAACCACAAATCCTTAGCTTTGAAAGCACAGGGAGAGGAAACACACCAGCCTCAGGACCCAGACAGAAATGGTGAAGGGAGAAGGGGGCCTCTTCCGGGGTGGGGGGGGACTCACGCCTTCCACTTCAACATGCACATGGAACTAGAAATATTAACTCATATTCTAGCCACTCTCTGCTGCCAGCATACATGAGCACGAACTGAATCAGAGAGAGAAGGAGTCTTAGTAGGCTCCAGTAAGTAAACATCAGATTGTCTTATGTTTCTTTCATGAAAGAGAGGACTACTTGGGGTTGTGAAGAGCAGATTTTTTGCGCTGACCCTCAGAGAGGGAGGAAGGCGGTAGGAAAATCCTCCCCCATTCTGTCCCCCAACACGTTCTGATTTTTTTTGTTAAATGTAAAGAATCAGACCCTGACCCAGCGAACCTCTGAACGCTCCCAGCAATATCCTTGCTTTTTCCGACATTAACATACCGTGCTTTTCACGATTCCAATGAGGCATCAGCAGGTGAAGATCTTGGATTCTGGGCATTTCAGGAATCTGAGTGTCACCGAGGCATCTTTAAATTTTACAGATGACTCCATTTTTGTGGTGACCAGAACTGAACATAAAGCTTTTAAAAGCTTAAATGTACACATTTATGCATTCATTACACAGTGTTAAATCTAATTTGTTCTTTTTACTGTCACAGGAAGCACATGTTTAAAGCAATCTGTTTCCTCATGTGAATGCTTTCCTGTCTGTTTAAAAAAAATTGCGACACACTTTACCCTGAGTAACCAAGAGGTGATCATAAATATCCCTAAATAGCATTAAACAGATATGAAAGACATTAACACTTTCAGAATGCCAAAGTAGTATTAAAAAAATTCTAACAGATGCTCCTAGGTCAAAAAGTGAAATGTGTGTTTCCTGAAAAAACACTCTCATCAGAATTATAAGTGAACTGTGAGTGGAGAAGTGAGGTGTTGCTGAACGAACGAGGATCCTTTGGGGAGGAGCACAGCGACCCATCGCCAAAGTGTGCTGGCTACAAACAGCCAAGTTTAAATGGAAGTCTGACGAAAGCCAAGGTCCTTTGTAACCCACAAGGTGGCAATGGCTACAGATGAGGGGTGGCTCCTCCGGATCTATCTGGCTTCCCAGGGCAAGACTGTGTATCTGTGAACCGAAGGCACGGTCCCTGCTCCGGGACATGAGGAAGAGGTCCGGCCAAAGGGACCTCTCCCGAGGAACCCAGCGTGGTGTCCTGTTTTTCTGTAAGTTAAAAGTGCCCGGGAAGACAGGGTGGAATACAGAGACCGTGCTCTCTCTTCCCCACCCCTTTTGCCAGATGGTTTTTCCCCCCTAAAATGCAAGAGTTAAGTAATCAGCCCTTATAAAAAAATTGTTTTAGGTTTCCCACAGCTGACAAGCAAAAATAGTTTGATGAATTCAGCAGTGGCACTGAGAAAAAACACATTACAAGGTGGCAAAGGCCAGAATCCAGCAATTCTTTGACCTTACCCTTAAAACATCTGTATAAATATTACTGTTTAATGTTAGAAATTCACCTAAACAGTCCTAAACAAATCAAACTCTGTTTTACTTTATAAGAAAAACAAACTGCCACACACACACACCTAGTCAACTCATCTTCGTCCCGCCAGATGAGTTAAACTCTAAGCCTAACCTTGTCTTCTCGGAGGGTACCAGACCAGCCCTACTGAAATGGACATGAGCATCCCTCGAGGGACCCGGCTCTGGCTGGTTACCGAGCAACGCTGATAGAAGATGAGAGAAGCAGCAGGAATCTCCTTATCACTTAGAGGCGGGGCTGATTTAGGCAAAACTCAACTATTGGCAGAGGGAATCAAAGCATGAGGAGCTCTGTCATCTTGGACTGAGGTCCCGTTTCAAAAGAAGAAAGATGGAGCCCACAGTTCCAACGCAAACTCTGCAGAGAGAGAGTGATGAGTAAGAAGGCTGACTGGATGTCTGGGCCCGACAGACACACTTCTGTGAGGACAAAGCGATACGTAACGCACTTGCAGGACTTCATGCTTTCAGAAAAAGCAAGTGGCCTTCATTAGGTAGAAATCTTCTGCATGCAATTGGAGACCCTGGTCTTAGTTTCTGCTCCGCTACTAACTCCTCCAGTGAGCTCTGTGTTACACTTTTCTCAAGTGCCAGGAGAAAGGGAGTCACTTGCTGCTAATGTTGACATTGCCAGTGTTTGTCACTATTAGCCTTAGCTGTAGCATTCCTCGGGTTTTTACAATATGACAGGACTATGCTAACCACATAGTATTTGTCATTTATCGCACTCTCATTAAGAGATACATATATTTTCTTCATTTTTCAGGGAAGAATTTAAGGATATTACATCACGTGCCCAAAGCCACAAAGCTAGTAAGGGATCCGGCCAACTTCAAGCCCATGCTCTCAACCAGATCAGACTGTCTCTGTCACAGAAATGCTGTCCTGCGCTATCCAGTCCTTCTAATGGATCTGCCTAATGGGTGGAAGTTGTACATTATAACTAGTGCCCTACCTGTGGCCCTGAGACTCATTCTGCAGTGAGATGAAACTTCTGAATATTTAATTTATTCTAGATCATTAAATACATGCTCAGCGAACGACCGCCAGGATGCAGAGAACGTTTTGGTCTATGGAGTATTCTGAATAGCCACAAAGCAGCGTAGCATCGTGCATAGTCATACAGACATTTTTGAGACTAATGATCCACATCTCAATACCACCCCTGCAATTTACTAGCTGTGTGACCTCACACATGTTTCTTCACCACTCTGTGTCTCCATTTCCTTGGCTATGAATAGGCAGTAGTAGCACATCTCACAGGATATTTGTAAGAGTAAGTGGTTTGATAGCTGCAAAGGGCTCAGTGTCTGGCACGGCGCGAACACTGTGGTAAGGGTGCGCTGTCAGTAAGTAGCCCGACATCATCTCATTAGGCAGGCACTAGTTACACCCGTTTTGTAGCCCATGAAATCAGTGTGTGACCCCATCTAGCCAATTGGGTGAGTATGTAGAGGGCATTAGACACGAAATTAGGAAGATGTCTTCATTTCTAGTGCAGTGTTATTTCTACCCCGCTATACAACTTTTATTGCTATACTCATTCATTGGAAATACAGTTCAAAGTAACATGCATAAGGCAATGAGATGTATATAAAGCAACGCCCTCACCCTCTTCAGGTGGTTACATAATAAGCCTACAGGATAAAAAGTCCTTGTGTTATACTGTGTGTTATTTTTTTTTTTTTTTTATTGCACAACTGTCTCGAAAGGCCAGACCTAATGCTCTTTCAAATGCTAAGGTCGTTCCTATAAATTGGGATGGGAGTGAGACAACAATGTGAATTTCCTTAAACACGAAGAGCCTTAGTATTAAAGCTTTAGAACTTAAATAGTACATGGGAGAGAGAGAAATGTCCAATGATATATGGTATGTCTAGTTTTTAGCTTAGATGAATACATTTTGAATGAGTATAAATGAAGAAAGAGATGAATGAATGAATGAATGAAAGGAAGGAACTTCTGAAACGCATTTCTCCCCCTGGGTGCTCCCATTTTACTATAGGGTTCCACTTAACAGCTAGATTGTTGATATAATTTATTAAAGGAAAAAATAAATAGCATTATTTTTTTTCATAAATAAATAATGACTTATTGGGGTTTGAATAATTATAAGTAAAATACCTATCGGGGTTTGATTTTTATAATTCTAACCATACATGCTCATAATAAATATGCTTAATTCTGTTTTCTTTTGCCTAGCATTATCAACTAAGCTACAAATTATATGTGGCAATGTCTTGTATACATCTAAAAATAAAATTCATGTAGAGGCACTATATGAGAGACCCATAGGCTTTGGTAATAAAATTTCACTCACAAAGCATATGTCTTAGTATTAAATGCCAGAATTTGTACCTTTTTATTACATAACAATACTTTCATATAGTACAATATTTATAGAAATAGGTTTATTTTCTATTTAACTTAATCCTTGAAAAAATTCAAATTGACTTAACAAATCTTAATCACTAGGCCAGGAACACTCTTTGAGAAACCTCGGCTTCAGTAGTAATGAGAAATGAGGTTAGCACTGCCACAGCCTCGGACACATTTTATTTTTAGCCCATCTGCCAACATCTCAAGTTATTAGACTTTCTTATGATAAATCCCCAGTTTTTATACTCTACTTATTATTGAACTATTTTGTACTACAAGTTCGTTTCATAATGAGCAAGCTAGAAAATATTATTGTACCCTGGGTTAATATACCTGAGCACCTGTGAAACAACCGAATTCCCCAAACACGGTTACTTGAAAACATTAACGCTGAGAATCAGCCACCTACTTGAAACTGCTTTCTCATAGCAGCTAATGATATAATGATATACTGTGCCAATCGGTAGAATGAAGCCATTACAATATTATTATAAGTATAATCCAGGAGGCATATTTAGAATGATATGGGGTGGGAGGGAGGAGGCTGCTGTAGACAGCTAGGCACTCATTCTCAGATAATATCAAAATAATTGTTTCAAAACAGCCTTTTTCTAAAATGGTAACAGTGAGTGGTGACAGTGACAGTTTTTACGCGTATGTGTGAGTGACGTACTGCAAGGGTCATTTCTCTGAGAGAATGGAAGTCTTTCTAATAGGAGTCCATGCTTCACCAAGGAAATGCCTTTTCATTACTGTTATTGCAGACACAACTGAATTCTAGCAACAGACCAAAAATTTGTCTTTACAATTTGCTATGAAGAAGACGTCAGCAGAAAACGTCCCTAGTCTTCTGTTCCACTGAATACTCAAAATAAATTTAGTGAAGTTTAATATACACACAGATCCTCTTCTGGGTACACTAGAAGTAAGCACTGATATATCACGTTACAACCCTAGTAGCATATTGATGATTAATTAATTCCTCAGATGGAAAAGTTCAGTTAGACTACAGAAACAACAGTGCATGTCACTAAAAACACAAATATGCTTATTAAAGTGTTCTTTTCAAAATCGAATTTGCACCTTGTTTCAGAACTGAAATACAAGCTTCTCACCAAAACTTAGATCATAGTTCCTCCCTGAAATTTTCACCAAGGCAGACTTTTCTGCACTACCTTCATTTCTCTGAAGAGGGAGCAGGAGCTCAAGCAGAACAGAAAACTCACTAGCTCTGCGCCTCTGCAACAGCTGCAGTTTAAAAAAATGGGAAGCGTTCACATGCTGCTGTTTTGAGATAAAATAATCGAGTATTTAAAACTCCACATTTTGCACTGCATTTTACAAAAGTTCTTATTCCTTTAAAATGTGCAAACACACTCATGCACACAGACACGGCTTGGGACAGTGAGATCAAGGCTGAGAATCTCATGCTATTGCTTTGAAATATAATGTTACATTCAGTTCAAGAATTCAGTGCAATTTATTTTTTAAGAAGAGCAAAAAAAAAACCCCCAGCAAAACAAAGCTAGTGTCTGTCAACAGCTTGACAACTTAACCTGCTCGAGAAAATAAACTTTGCTATTTTTGAAGGAACTCATTACTTTTAGGGTTATCGCTACATATTATGAGAGAATCTTATTTAGTGCTCCAAATTCTATCTGACTTTGATTTATTACTTTCAAGCAAAACCTTTAGATATTTGAAACCAGGAAGCACACCTTGGAAATACAGAAATTATCAGTGATTGGGGGGGGGTGTGGGAATGAGAAAAAGAATCACTATGTTAGAAAATAAAAATGAATGATTCAATCAATGAAATCGAAGTTTACAAAAATGCAGCCAACCAAATATTAAGCCAACCATCTACATTATTTCAGAAACATAAAATAAATTCACAGAGGTAGAATAACTTTTTAAAATTTCAAAATGTATTCAAGCCCTGTTATAATTCTCTCTCTAGGTAAAGCAGCCTTAGAGCAGCTTCCAAGGTTTCTGAATAATTAAACCACTCAGATGGAGTCCAAGACTTCACACCAAAACACACTCTTCAGTGAAAGTGATAAAATAAGGTTCAAAATGAGAGTTCTCTGAAATGTATTTCTCCTCCCTCAACAAATGATTCCAGTTTTATACTAAATGCTATTATTCCAAAATTCTAAACAAAAATAGAGAAATTTTTAGCAAACTCCTGGAGATTGGAATGCCTTATGGTAGGTATGTCACATATCTGCATGAATCTTGTATGCTTTTCGAGTAGCTTTCATGCAGTAAGAAACCCCAATGAAAATTTAAACATAGAGATTCTCCTATATTTGTTTCATAACCTGCCATTCATAAAAAGCACATCCTCAAACTGCTTTGTGGAAAGGATAAGATTGGTTTTCAAAGAAACAATAAACAATGAATATGCTGAACTTTTGAAGCCTTTAGTTTCCTGAATTCAGTATTAACTGCACAAAATAATAAATACTCTATGGTGAATATTTTGTCAACTTTCAAAGTGTTCCCAGTGTCACATTACACATTCTGTGTAAATTGTATGAATGACACACTTTTCCTATTTGGGATGATTTCATTGCACTATCCTTCACCTTCTTCCTTCCCATACACGTTCATTATTAGTGAGCACTAGTTTAATATCCACACTTAACATTTTAATATCTTTAATTAAAAATGAGCACACTAAATTTAAAGTCGAATATTTTAATGTAGACACCTACAGTTCTATTTCTTCACAAAGTATCTACCTTTCCAGGAATGAACCTTGAATAGACTCCTCCTTTTATACCTCATTACACAATTGGCTGGCTACTTCCAGGATAGAGCCCAGGTGACTGGCAGTTCATTTTAAACTTCATATAAATTTCATTTTAACAAACGCTATACTGTCACTGAAGTTAAAATTTGGTTGACATGATAAAGCATCATTGTGACTTCCTTATAATCAGTTTCAAAAGTGATGGTGGAAATTATGCACTTTAAGTACTCATTTTTTTTATCATATACAATTTCTGGGCCTCTAATAAGGAAAACACAATTTACGGACTTCTCTTTTAATTTGTTTGTGATTTCGTCATGCATTGGAGGAAAAAGTGGTTTTTTTTTTCACAGAAAAAAAAAGCTTCAGGTATGAACTCAACATATTTGAAATATGAAGGGTTTTATATAATGAAAAGTACACACAACAATGAATGCCATCGGGACTGTCCAGCTTTCCCTGACATTTCTAATCATCTCTTCTGTAAAAGAAAGTCTCATACCAACTTTAAGATTTTATTTCATTCAGAGTTCTTTCCTTACAAAAATTGTTAAACCTGGTATCTCACACATATTAAGTTTTTATTTTTCAAATCCACATAAAGATTAACTTATGTGTCAAATTTTCTTGGAGGCTCCAAATTTTATTTTAGAATATTTATGATTGTAGAGATTGTTTTCCCTAAAATTCGTTTATCCAAAATGATCTCTGATTACTTAATACAGAGCTTAGCAGAACCCCCTGAATTTCAAACCATAAAGCAAACACACAAACCAAAACAACACCCTGCAATTCCACACGGAAACTGGACTTGACTGGAAAGGGTGGTGCGAACAAAGGACAGCGAGTGGTACAAGAGATCCTAAGCTATTTCTGAGGATACACCTCACTTCCTAAGAACTCTGAAGTTCTAGGGATTTCAGCTGAGAATGACAGTAAATTCACTGAAGTTTCCAAACTGGATTACTAGTGGCCACAGATTCCATCAATATTTGAAGTGAAATGATTGTAGCTATTAATAGTATCTGGTAAAATGCACATCCTTCTGAAACCTTCCAAATTATAATAAAATGAAAGTTTTTGGTATTTACATATTAGTGGGCTAACGAACATTTCTGAAAGACAATGGATCTCTTTGTGTTTAGAAAAAAATATTTTTAAATTACACAATACAAAATTTCTTGTTTTGTACATTGCAATGCTTCTATGTTAATTTCTAAGAATCATGGATCATTTTTCCAAAAAAATGTGATTTACAGTGGTTTATTTTTTCTGCACAAATTTATGATTTAATATGTATGGTTATTAGGTCATGCAAAGATAAGAAATTTGCTGGAAAGAGCGGTAAAGCTGAAAAATACTAAGTTTAAGATGATAAATGATTTTAAAAAGAAAACCAAGATGACAAAATCAAATAAGTAAGAAGTTCACAAGTAGCTTCAAGAAATTAGATAAGAAAAACAAATTCTGGTGTCAACTAGAGACAAAGCTTTATTACCAAAGTCTCATCACCAGATAAGGGCTGCAAGAAACTGGAATGTGACTGAAAAGAGCAACATACTAAAACTTGAACAGGGAACAGGAAAATGTTCTGCTATACTAACAGGGCTCTTGTGGGCAATTAGAGTTGTCATTTCACACCGCCTCTCCTTTAAAGAAAAAGTCCCCCTAGTCCCAACTACAGGCCTCTGTTGTCCAGAGGGACAGACTCCCTCCCCTGCACTGCGCCTGTGCCACAAACCCTGCAGGATGGCTCGTCCTCAGCCCTGTCACGGACATGCTTCTGCAGCGACCTGAGGTCTCGGGATGAGGCATGCGGAACACACACACAGCCCGGGACCCTGCCAGCAGCACGTTCTGATGTTGGGCCAGGCGCATGTTTTCTCTCTCCCACAGATGCTGCCGCAGTCTCAAAGGCAGGGCCAGGCAAGCCCTCGCTCTCCTGGATCCCTGGGAAGATCCAGCCCCGTGGCCGCAGAAGAGGGCCAGCCCCCGTGCCACAGTCATGTTGCGGATTACATCTGATCACAGATGTTACAGTTTAAATTGTCTTTGTTTTATGTTAAGGAAAAGACCCATTTTGAAAAGAAAAAAACAACTGAGTTGACACAACAGATTGTGACAGATTTATTACTATTTATCATGGTAAATATGTATGGAAGAAAACATACAAATGTCTTTAGTCATAATCACTCCAAAAGAAACCTTTTATCACCCCCAATTTTTTTTTGGTATTTGTGATGAAAATCTTCATACATTTACAATAAGTTTCACAGGTATCTCTTACCACTAAATATTTACAACTTTTTCAGCTTAAAAAGAGAGTTAGAATAGCAAAGATCTAAAAATGCAGAGATACAGATCTATTGGGGCAGAAGCATTACAGTGTCTACTATAGAACATCTCTTTGGGTCAAAATAAAATCTATAGTTTTTGTGGTGGTAACACATGTAATCAATAAATACAATAAAACCAATGTGAACTAACTTAAACTGCTATTTAAACAGAGCTGAGATTTTTTTTAAGTAATGACAATAAATAGATGATTGAATTCTAAAAATTAACCAAACTAGCTTATTCTTCTTGAATGAAACAGAAAATCAAACATAAAAAAAGGGTAAAATTTCCATTTCAATAGAATTTCCTTCCTTGTCTTTCAAAAAAGGGGCCCTATTTACCAAAATGTTCTGTAAGGATCATTAAAACATTTAGCCAATATGCGCTTTCTATGAAGAGTAAATCCTAAACTGACCACCAAAAACCAAAAATTAAATAATGCAAACTAAATTTCCAATTCCAGATTTATTCCAAGGGGAAATATACTTTAATATTTTGGAACATATGACAACCTATCAGCACACATATAGTGTCTTCATAAGAAACAAAAAACTATACCAGTGAAATTTTCTATAGTGGCCAGTTCCCTCTAGGGAAATACTTAAAAATTTACAATGAATTATGAGAAATTGTTGTTAACAATGAGTGAGCAGATAGATAATATCTAATGCCACACAAAAGCAACCCCTAGAAACTGTGCATTTCTGCATTACTTCAGCATTGGAAAAAAACAAACTAGAAGTATTTGAATATCAGGCATAAATAAGGCACTGCATGGCTTTTATAGCACAGAGCTATTCTATCATTTCAGAACGTCCGAAGGTTCCCTTACTGTATTTAATACTGTCCGTATTAGGTTCAGGCATGTTTAAAATGTAAACAGCTGTGAGGACTATATCATTTCAAGTTGTCATAAAAGCTATTAAAAGCTAAAGTTTCATCTACATTAAATCCACCGCAAACTTTAAGCTTAAAATATGCTTATAAAAACCTGAGAAGATATTAGTCAATTTCAATACAACATGGAAAAATAAAAAAGTAAACCACTCAGTACATTTTTAAGTGACTTACTGGTAGTCCAAAGTGACTATTTTATATGCCACTGGCAGTTGTACTTACAAAACATTTTTCTATATTTATGGACAATTTTGTGATACCTCTTCAACATTATCACGTCTATGATAATAACCAGCATACAAAATTCATTTCTTCCCTGATAGGATTTATTAGGATATATTCACTTAATATTTTAGATGAACTGAAGTGAATCAAGTCAAATACACAGGTGTTTGGGTTCATCTAACAGTGCATTCTGCAAATGACTATATTCTTCTAATTTATTAAAAATAAACTATAACTAATATGCAAGCATTGATTAGTAACACAGTTTCAGAAACCTAACATAAGTTGATTTTAGAGTACGAAAACTTACAATAGGCCCATTATCATTCTTTTCAAAGAACACTAGTCTCCTACAGAACAGAAAATTAAATTAAAGTATCTATCTCATGGAAAAGAAGAAAGAATGGAAAAGAGTTGAAACACTCTTAATTTATATGAGGAGAAAATTATTAGTAATAGACCAGTTCTAAATAAAATATCCAGGGCATCAATTTGAAAATACAGTATGTATTAAGAACTGGAAATAAGATAGCACGCACTTTGCTGTGATCACAAGCTCTCTTTGCTCCGCTGGGGACTGGGGGGACTCAGCCACTCCTGCATATGGTGCCAGCTCTTAAAAACACCCAGAATGCTCTGGTTACAGCTGGATTCTTGCTGTCACCTGGTATTCCAGACACAAATGGCTACTGATGCAGCTACCTTGCAGTCTTTATTCAGTAACCTCTCTAGAAAATAGAGACGTTCTCTCTGCACTCTGAGCTGAAACCCATGTAAATTTTTTCTAAATCCTCTCCACAAATCTCCTTTCGCATGCAAATCCATAAATCATCATAATACTGACAAAGAATTTAACCAACACATGAAACTAATACTCATTCTCTTGAAAGCTCTGCACAGGTAAAACTCCTGGAACTTCAGGCACCTTTTCAAGGCTCTCTTCAGAGCTTAACCTGCTGAATAAGCATCCACACAACCACCTAGTCTTCCAGAACATGCCAGTAATCACTCCAGCATGGGTCAGGAGCAGGCCATTCCTTCCTCGTCCCCATCCTAGACAGACTGCACTGCTCTGGTGCATGGAACCTCATTTAGTCCTACCGCCCTCATACCTCACAAGCAGAACGAAAGAAACAACACGCAAAGCGGAAAGGGCAGTACTTACTGAAGATGGCAAACCTGGAGGAACTTTTCGAACTTTCTTTGTCTGTACCTCTGAAAGAAAACGAAGAGGCTGTGAGCTCCCCGCAGGCCCATTTTCCTAACTAAAGCAGATTAAACCACCGAGCCTTTCAGATTAGACCAGATTTCCTTAAATCGTTACCTTAGCCAAACATTGGTACCGTGATCATCCTTTATTCTGGCAGAAATCAAATTCTGCCTTTTTCATGAAAGTGAAGATGTTTAACTTTTTCATGCTTTGATGATTTAAAATGTTTCTTACATGGGCAGCCAGGAGAACATAAGAAATAAGTGCTCACCATAACAGTTCTGCTACTGTAAATGGTTAACGTGCCCACCCAGTGTACTACTGAGGGGGAGTCCTGAGCCTGACAACTGAGCACAATTTTATGATTTTTTTCCTTGCGGCGGGGGGGGAGTGGAGTAAGGTTAGGATGAGAGGGTGGTATTAAAAAAGAAAGGAGGAAAAAACAAGACTGCTAATAATCAGCCCCTCAAAAAGAAGAGCACCTTACCCATGGCACCACTGTGGAGAGGCCTCCTGCGGGGGTTATTGCTGGAATACTGATAGTACTGGGAGCCAGGTTTGGTGGGCGAAAGGGTTCCTGGGTTGCCCATATCCATGTCACCTCCCAGGAGACTCTGCTAAAAGGTTAAAAAGGGAAGACAAACATATAAGGTTAATGTTTCACATTCGCCACCCCTCAACGGATTGTTAGTACTTAAACCAAGGCAATAAAGAAACAGCATCTGCTTAAGCTACAACAATTAAAACACAACAAAACAAAAAGGAAAAGAAAAGCAGTGTAAGAAGCCAGCAGAGAGTTTGTGAATTTTTAATTCTTTGTTTTTGAGAGGAAGCTGGAAGGTGATTCCCTTTCAAGCAATATTTTAATCTTTTAAGACGACTAACGTTTTAATTTAAAAGAAAAGGGCATTTATGTAAGACTAATGTTTTCTTTATCTCAACTTAAGCTCACATCTGGGAACTATTCATGCTCTTCCTTAACAAGAACCAAGACGTATCTGACTTGTGAACGCACACAACTTCACGGCTGCTGGGGGTGGGAGTGGGTGCTCACGTCCACTGAGAACTCTGCTTCTGCATCGGCACCATATGACCTTCCACGCACTAATACGGCCCCCGCAGAAAAGGTAGTGCCAACGGAACCGGGAGGAAATTCAAATCCTCACGTTAACTCCCAAAATGATAGACATGGTAGGCTCTCTAAGTGAGCAGGAACAAATTAAAGAACTTTAGAATGCCCTCTTGAGGACTATCAAACTATCAGGACTAAAACGCATCCCCACAAATTAAACATTTACCTGAACACGAGAAAACTTTCACAAATATCATTAACTTCTCATGGTGTGACAAATTACTAAACCTTCGAAAATGATGACATAGGAAAGATTATATAATAATATTACATTTTTCTACAAACTACGTAGAAACTTACCCATAACATATAAATCGCCTGATTATACTCTGCAGTGAACACATTGCTCTTTTAATTATTCTGATATGCTAGAAAATAAGTGTAGATACTACCATTTATATTAAGAACAAATTTACTATTTAATAAAGAAATTTTAAAATTAAGTACTAAAAATCTAACTTTATCGTTACTTGTAATCAACTTTTACTGACTGAACTAATTACTGTCCTTGATAAAGTACAGAATGTGTTTTCCCTAATCTAAATTCTAATCACCATGTCACTCACAACAGACTTAGGGATGCTTCACTAACACACTATTCACATGCAAAATACTCTAAATAGGCCAATTATGACTCTGCCCCTGTTCCCTGGTTAACCCGCTGAGAACTGAAAAATTTCACAAGGCAGTCACCAACTAAAACAAAGGGTCCTTGTTTTAAATTAAGGCAGTCTTTTTGATTCCTAAATAGCTCAACAAAGTGGCATGTCTGCTAGTGAAAGCAGTTGGTCAAATATGACCCATAAGCTGGAAAATCAAAAATTTAAACCTCCCCTTTCCACTGCCATAGCTAAATATCATAAAGAGACCCTCTGCATTCCCAGGGATTTTTGCGAGTGCTGGATGAGTAATAGATAAAGGACTAATCAGCTACTGACAAGCCTGCCTTCGCCTGATTCCAGTTTCAGACTTTTTGAAGGGATTCAGAATAAACCTTACTTTAAAATGAAACTTCAAGGATGAGCTTTTAGGTTGGAAGCACGTTTTGAGTAATAAACTCATTGCAAATATCTTAATATTTACCACATAAATAGCTAATAAAAACCAGATTATTTACCAGATAAAAATCTGCCATCCACATGCTTAATTACTGCCCCTCCTGAATTTAAGATATCAAAATGCTGTGAAATAACAAACTAAA
This sequence comes from Micronycteris hirsuta, assembly GCA_004026765.1. Classification (NCBI taxonomy): domain Eukaryota; kingdom Metazoa; phylum Chordata; class Mammalia; order Chiroptera; family Phyllostomidae; genus Micronycteris; species Micronycteris hirsuta. The sequence goes on along the minus strand of PVJI01003919.1, from coordinate 76,546 downwards.
ATGTAGAGCTCTTTATAATAAAGATTTCTATAAAATCAGGAATCCAACAGTATAACACCAAATGATGTCTTTGTCATTTTAGGAGTGGCATTAAAAAATTTTAGAATCTCAATCCAAAATCTCAGTCCTGGTAAATCTTAGTAACAAAGTCCATTATTTATTTAAGTACAAATCCAAGTTTTCTTTGAAATGTCCACCAATAAATCTGTGACTTACTTAAATCACAACCTCCTCATAGTTTGGTAAAGCTCAAATGATCCTTTATTTCATTGACAGTAGGAGTTTAAAAATTATATTATCGAAAACTTTGTCATTTTTAATTAAATGTATTGAGTGACACTGGTTAATAATAGTATATACAGTTCCAGGTGTACAACTTGACAGTAGGACACCCATACACTCCACTGCGTGCTCACCACCTGAAGTCTGACCTCCTTCTCTCCCCATATATTTGACCCCCTTTACCTTCTCAGTCTACCCGCCTCCTCCTTCCCCTCTGTTAACCATGGATAACTTTGTATTCTAGATAGGTATTACCCCGTTTCTTCATTTTTATTTTTCTAAAATTATACAAGATATTCAGAAAAGGGCTGAGCAAATATGTTGGTTGAAATGCTTGCTTGTCTTTCTAATGAGCTTAACCATAGCTTCATTTTTGTTGGGGCTGGTGGCAAGGTTTTCACTCCCAAGAAAGTACATGTATTCAATAGGTCAACATAAAAACACACACCCTTGCTATACTGTATTTTAGCAGTATTCACAATAGAGCTGTGAAAAATATAAAAGATAACTGGACAATAGCTAATTGCCCCTGGCTGACCTTATTGTTGTTAATGCAAAAGAAAATCATTTCATGAGCCAATTTTAAATAAATCATGCATCCAACTCTTGAGTGTGCAGCCAGCCGCGTGCACTATGTAGAGTGACTCAGTAGTAAGACCAGACAGACACCACCTACAAACATTTAGTGGCTTCTGATCATCTTTTTTTTTTTCATAAAGCACATTCCTGTTTCTATCTTTTTCAACCTGTTTGTTTAGGTCTTTTTCTTTTTCACTCAGACAATAGAATCATTCTTCTAATGCAACAAAAATAAGCATATCCTCACACTTAAGGGGGCCCTAATCATTCCCTTAGGGAAAATTAAGATAAAAATATATGTATTCTTATGTGGAGAGCACACTCATGAAATGCACAATGACCATTTACTATTGTTTGGCCTTTACGTCACACACTTAACTCTGTAGCAATGAGAAAGATAAAAAATTTTCCACCAGCGGAAAAACATGAATTTACAAATTTAAAAAAGTTAATAGCATTCGATTTAATAAGACAAGTTAAGTATTGCACAAAATGGATAAGGAATTCACTTACATATAAATTTGCCTACATATAAATACATGAATATAAAGCTAAATTCATGGTTAATAAAAGTTAAGTTTAAAAGCTGAAGTCTACTTTTAAAATGGGCCAATTCGTCTTTGCCTTGACCAGGATTAGAAAGGTTTAGGTTTTGACATTGTGCAAGCTCATACTCTGCGGTTACGCTGCGTCCCAGCAGAAGCTGCCCAGGTCTGCCAGGAAATACTGGAAGCAAGATGTGGCATCTCAAAGAGCCAACCTGTAAATCTTAAACCCATAGCTTAGCATTTTGTTTAACTGTCTGCAATGTGATGAGACAAGTCCTTCCCCTTATTCACTCTTTATTTCACTGAAAGACAAACAATTTTAAGACTCAAGGTACTCTATTCGAAGAACAAAATAGCTAATACTGTCAATCAGGCTTCAATATTTGGGGGTCCACCTCCTGCAGCCAATTCAGTGGAGAGCCAGTCCCCACACAGCCACTCAAGTGCCAAGTGCGGCATTCTACAAGGCTCCCTTTCAGTGAAAATTTTTGTCTGTTTTACACCGGTTCTGGGTCTCAGACTGTCTTTCTAACACACTCTCAACCCTGCTCCCATTTCGTTTGGGGGAAGCCTTTGAACATCCTTGATCAACCACTGAACTTGGCTTATGTAACCAAGAAAGCAAACCATGAATTAAACTTGAATAACAGTAAGGCAGCATATATCTCAAATTAGATTTATAACTGAATGGTAATCAAAAATAGAACTAACTGCTTCAAGCTTAAATTATCAACTTTTTTTTTCTTGTTAAACTAAAATCATCTTGCTCTGAACTATTATTTCATTTCAGTCAGCACTTTAAATGTAATGGGTGGGTGGTACATTTCTAAAAAGAAAGATTATATTTACCCTTAATTATAGATATGAGTGAGATCAGAGTGCAACGAATGCTGCTTTTTGGCTTATAATTAATTCATCTAATAGGTGAATGACCTTGAATTTCAGAGTTGGAATCTGGGAGAGAGAAAAAAGAAGTCGAAGGGGGAAAATTTCTGGACAAAGGCGAATGTGGCCCTGGTTTCTTAGGGCTTTCTCTGACTCTGCGTCACTCCCATTACGTTGTGATCCTCTATCAGACACAACATCTTGGGGGGATGTTGTCGGACAGAGAAAAGCCGTCTCCGATGAAACCAGATTAAGCTCCGTTTCTGAACTATTGCCAAATGCTTGCGAGCCTAATTCATGTTTGGGTATTCTAGTACTCACACAGCTGCAATTCCATTCTTTCATCACAAACCTAAGTGATGTATAGCGGCTTTGTATGGTGAACTGACTCTATAAAGCCAGGAATTTACATTAATATGAAAGAAAATTCTGAACCATGTTCAATTTAAGAATACTGTGTATGTGTGTACACACACACACACACCCCTAATAGACTTTGCAGTGCTAAGTGTGAAATTCACATTGAGAAAAATTACAAATTAGATTTGTTTAAAACTCTTTTTTAAAAAAAATCACTACTGAGGTCATTTCTACATAGTTAATTCTGCACAGAATTGGATTTTCAAAGACACTGCTGAATAAGATTCCTAACAGCCATGGGGAAGTTTTTGCAAATCCCTGTCGAATAGCTGCTGCTGAATTTGCCATTTTGACCACAGAAGGGCCATTGCTGACTTACTATAGTAGCAGGAGGGGACGATAATTTTGCTGCTGTTGGCACTTACTCTGCAACGTAGAATATATCTTGCACCAAAGGGCAATGAAGAACACAGTATTTCCACCTGTCCACTTTTGACCTTCAAAGCTCAAAACTGAAGGTCAGTCTTGGACAGTCTCTAGTCCTGAATTTGATGGTCCTGGAATATATCTTTTTGGTTTATTTTGATTTCTATCCTATGCTTAGTTTCAACAAATGAGAACTGGGAACGCTTAGAAAGATAACATGGCAAGGGTAACTTTCATAATCAGGGACTTAGTAGATTGCTATTGGGCTGCAGAGAAATGTAGATTATTAAAATTATCATTTAGCAAAGATGACCTTTTAAGGACTTTTGGTCAATGTTCTCTATTTCCACTCTAAAAGTAGAAGGCACATTGTTCAAGTCAGAAGCAGAATCTAACCCTCCTAGGGAAAGACGGATGGTGTTTCGAGGACAGAAAGATCAGCCAGAACCCTAGCTCAGAGGCACCCGGCAATGTGATTGGGAGTCAGTTACGTAACTGCTCTATACCATATTTCCTCCTCTGTAAAAAGGGAGTAAGAGCTCTATCATAGTGTTTTCAGGAGTGGATGAAACAACATATGTAAAATGTCCAGGCCCTGGCCACTGCGGTTCACTTGGCTGGAACACTGTCCCAGCTGGATTCCTTGTCAGGGCACATACCTGGGTTACAGGTTTGGTCTCCAGTTGGGGTGTGTACAAAAGGCAACCAATCAATGTTTCTCACATCTATGTTTCTCTCCTTCCCTCTCTCCCTCCCTTCTCCTCTCTCTAAAATCAATAAGGATGTCCTCAGGTGAGGAAATAAATACATAAACAAACAAACAAATGTCCAGGAGAGCTGGTGTCCAGCACGTGTATACCCTCCTTCCTCTGTTGCTCCAATTCATTGGCCCATATTGCAATCCACTGAGGATGATTTAAATGATTCCTCAAGAGTTGTGAATGACTGCCAGCTACTCTACTCCATTTTCAGACAGAAAGCCTCCACTCAAATGACAATTTTGAATAGCCACTATAAAAAAACTAAAAAAGAGTTAAATAAATAGTGATGATATAGCTTAATGGCCTAGAGTTACAAGAAATGGCTAGCTTTGTTCCATATTTAATAAAGAAACTGGCCAACAATCAATCTCAATAATTTCAGTTTAAGAGGCCATTTTCCTGGAAATGCCACAAGGATTACTTCAATGGCTCATTTAATTTTGTTTTTGCAAGCATGTGCAAACTATGGCTTTAATTCAACTATACATGAGGACAAAGCTAGTCATACTAGGTATTGCCCAACTAAGTATGCAAAAACAAAAAGTGTATCTGATACAATGTTATCAATCATGCAATGTTAAATTCAAATTCTTACTATTATATTAGCCACTGATAAATGACTTCCAATAGGTTCAACTTTTTGTCCTTGCAAGGCTAATTACTGGTATTTAATAAATGTTATGTGGTATTTACCAAGTGTTATTTCTAAAAAATATTTATGTCCCCACTACATCACAAAAAAAATTAAATGAATGCACTTCATCATTTTGGTTGGAAATGTGCTTAACTCTATAAAAATTCGAGTCACATTTAAAACAATATTTATTTTAGTACTGGTTATATTTCACCATTCAAAAATTCAAATATATTATCTTTTCCTATAAACACTACACCTTATATTTAAATGTTACACTGTGATGCAAAGGTTACCATGGTAACAATGACTTAATGTATAAAAGAGTGAGAGTCCAGTAACAAGTCATGTATTTTGGTATAGAAATTACAGCTGCCCAAAAGTTGGAAAGACTCACACATTAACCAATTTGATTACTTCTCAAATTTAAGAGCTACATCAGTTGCTGTATACAATACGGTGAGGAGGCTTGCTGTGGTTTCGGAAATCCATGACCCCCAAGCCATCTACCACATATTAAAAAGAGGATTGCATTTGTTATTAAGAAGATAGAAAGCTGGCACAAAGAAAACACCAAAGCAATCAGTAACCTACAATAAAAGTAGATTTGTGAACTTATGTATAAACATAACTACTTTCTTTTTGGATTGGGTGCCTCTCAGTTGAGGAAGTTTATTTGATATATACTTCGATAAGTATGCTATGATCATTACTTGCCTCAAAATGTTTCTTTTCAGCAATTTTGTTCCTGTGTAAAAGTAGAACAATTTGAACAAGTTCTGTTAACATACCCAGGAATTAGCACCACTTCCCCTATAAATATAAACATGTGGCTATGATAAATGTGATAAAAGTGTGTCTGTCCAGCCCGCTATTTTAGCTTGTAGAAGGACATCCAATTGTCACATGTCAGCCTTCTTCTCTGTGGGTGGGGAAGGGACCACTTCAAGGTTGTTGTAAGCTGTCTCCCCCTCTGAGCAAGGATCTAGGAAAACCACCGTCACCTCGAGGCGGGGGGCTGGGATTTCATTCATCCTGCTTACCAGCACCTAGCAAGGCTGCTCAGTCAGGGTCCGACAGCCAAGCCTAAAAGATTTACAGAAGTCAAGTATCCTGATAATTTTCTGAACCTGAAAGTAAGGGGACAAGCTTACCACATGCCATTAGAAAACTGAGGTTACCTGGAGAAGCAGGAAATGTGCAGCAGAATCTTCAATTTGCCACTAAACGACTGGAGCCCTGACTGTCTTTGCAGAGTTCTGCATGGCCTCCCGCTTCACATGGGTCCGCTTTCAAGGTGCATTCACACTGCTTCCCGAAGCTCTCTTTCTCAAATGTGTGACTTGTCGAAAATGTGTGGTGTGAAGGCCAGACTAGTGTAGACACTAGTGAAAGGAGGAAATAGCTTCTTTGTGCTTTAAGTCCCTACTGAGCTTGCTCAAAGACTGGTCGTGGTAAATGAGCACTAAATAGTGAGGTGAGTGCAGAACAACTATTGTTGCTGGTCAAACGGGGAACTTTAGTAACTATTCTAGATTTTTTAGCATAAATCTGTTCCATTAGTTATTCCAACCACTACTGCCCTACTGCTCTAATAATAGCAGTAGCAGCGGCAGCGGTAGTAGTGACAGTGAAGAGGAGGAAGAATGTGAAATCAGAGTCCCGGGAATGTAGTAAGCTGTAGTAGCAGCAGCAGCAATTGCAACTGAGTGCCTGCTATGAAGCAGGCCCAGCCACAGATCCTTTCTATACTAATAAGCAGAAGGTATGACCCCTACTGTACACAGGAGGACATTCGCGTGGGAACGCTGCCTTGCCCTTGTGGCTGGCAAGCAGCACAGCCAGGATGGGAATTTACGTGGGCTCGACTTCAAAGTCGGTGCTTGTCTTCACTCTCCTGTACTCCCTGTCTCTATTCCTTACTCTTGGTTTTGTTCTTCCCCTCACCCCAACCATTAATTAGGGGGAGTCAACGTGTTTCTCTTCAGTTCATCTTAACATCAAAAGCTCACGTCTCAAACTTACTTCAGAGGAGCCTCTAACTCAGTAGAGTAGCACATGCCTAAGTGTGAGTGCCGCTTAGCTCCCAGGTGACCTTGGACAATCTGTCTAACCTTTGCAAGCTTCAGGCTTCTTATCTGGCAAATGCTGGCATAATTATACCTACCTGTTGTGTGAATTAACTTAGATAGTATAATGTGCTTAGCAACATTCCTAGTACTTAGCCTTGATTTACTGATAAGGAGTAGTATTATATAGATCATATATATGTATAATATTTTCCTGTATATGAACACAATATTATACAACATGCTATTATATAGATTAGAATGTAATATGGTATATTTTACCTCTAAGTATCATTCCGAGAGTATATCACACAGTTTGTAATGGGCCGAGGAAGTGTTACGCCATAAAACAACATGCCCCCTCAAGTGAAATCTCAATTTAAAGCTCGGGTCTCATGTCTGAAATCTCCCACTGCCTTCGCTTCTGCTCTCCACAGCCCCTTGTTATTCATCTCTACCCCTGATTTCCATGTCTTCCCTAATGAAATCTGCATTCTTTTTCTTTTTTCTTTCCTTTATTTCCTCGTTTTTTTCTTGTTATTTCTTTTTTCCAGTCTGCTCTCATTTCAGTCGTTTCGCATTTGACCACTCTTCCTTTTAGACTTTCCTTTCTACTTCATTTGAAAAAAATCACCTGCTGTAACATTTCTCATATCGTATGGCAAGTCAGTGTTTATTCATCTGACTTGTCTCTTCTAGTCTGAAAGTCTCCCAAAGGCAGAAAACGAGCTTCAGTCATCTCGGTATTCCTGGGGTCTAGCACAGGAGGCCTCCATAACTAAGTAATTAATCAACTACAGAATATTCGTATATGATTTCACTGATTACCATCATAAAGGAAACCATTCCATCTCTAGTCCAGTATACATATAATTCCTACATCTATTTATTCATTCTCGTCCTCAGCTTTTCTCCTATGCCCCTAGAGTGGTTTTTAAGAACACGCAATGAATGTTTCATTAAAAAAAAAAAAACACTAAATTTGACCCTTAATATGTAAAAGACACATCTTTCTCACGAAATTCTGCAACTTCCTAATTATTCTGTAAGCCCTTTAAAATATACTTGAGTGTCAGCATTTGTAAAGTCTGCAAAGAAATCAGTTGTGTGTTTGTCTAAACACACACACGATGGTTTACATTTGTGTTTATCTATAATTGGTTTGTGCAAAAAATGATTGGATTTCCCTAAATAGGTTGCACTGTCAAATAGCTTATCATTCACCCAATGAGGCCAAGTTCTGGAGAGAATCAAAACCACTGGGGTTATGCAGGCACTATCCAAAGATACCACACCCCTCCCGTAGAAAAGGCACTGCAGGAAAGAGGAACAAAGACACAGCAAGAACAAGAGGGGTGGTTTGTGGAGAGTTTTAAAAAAGAATGGTTACTCTGGGAAACACAGCATATAAAGCTGGCAGAAGAAATTAAAACAGCTGGCTCAGAAATTACTCTCCCTCATAGATAGCAAGAAGTCTTAACTTGATATTTAGCTATGGGGTTCTTAACTATGGATAGCAGGCTGGCTCAGAGAGAATCAAAAGACAGTGAGTATTCAGTGCAGACTAGAGGACTTAGGGTCACAGAAATGGCCATAGCAGACTAGACCCTGAAATAAGACAATCAAGGGAAGGACTTAAGAACTGAGCTTCAACATGATACAAATTTTTGGTGCATTTCTTCATCAAAAGTTCTACGGCCTAAACTTTCTTAGACTGCTGGTATACCTATTTTTCTGACCTCTCCGACTAGGCTAATGTTTCCAGAGTGATGGCACTAAGAACAATGTTCTAAGACAGAGATCATCAAATATTTTCCTGAAGGGCCAGTTAGTAAACATTTTAGTCCTGGCCAGCCATGAGGTCTCTGCTGCAACTGTTCGACTCTGTGGTTGCATCATGAAATCAGCCACACATATTGTGGAAACGAACAGGTGGGGCTGTGTTCCAATAAAACTTTATCTATAAAAACAGGCTGTGGGCCGGATTTGGCTCCAGGCCATAGTTTGCTCACCCCTTTTCTAGGATGAAGGTATAGTGTCTTTATAGAACTTTATATCCTAAAAGTTAAATGATCTTGCCATGGCAGAAAAGCCACAAAATTTGATGGCCGTCATCTGCACCCCTCGCAGTCCCCTTCACCCCTGCCCCACCGTGGGCGGTCATGTGCTGCTGTCAGAATGCAGCTTTCTACAGACCACAGCTACTCCTCGTCTCCCAGCAGAAAAACCTTCAGAATTTACAAATACCCCTCCTCCCCACAACCCACCCCTCAGGCAACTTTGATTCAGTCCACCTGGCAGGTCTCTCTCTTCTTCCATACATTCTGTCCACCTACTGTGAGCACCTACTGTGAGCCAGCCACTGTTGCACGCAGTGGAGGTATAGAACCTACTCACCCATGCCTTCTCCATGCCTTCTCCTCAACTGGGCTTAAGTACAGTGAGAGTCACATGGAATCACGTGGAAGCGGGCCTCCCAGCTTCCCACTTCCGAGTTCCAGCCTTGACCTCTTCAGCTTCCCTACTTAAGTAGTGGTGTGCCCCTCCTTTTGAAACCCCATTCAGAACTCACTCAAGGAAATCCTTCCTAGATAAACTAGCCAGTCTCCAATCTCTCAGTTTACTCGATATTCACACATATATTTTACAAGCTGCTCTCACTCATTATGAGAAAGATGGTATTTTAACAATGGGCAACCAACTAATTTCACGGATTTGGAACAGAACTGTAGTTTTTAAGTTTTCCGGATAGTCACCGTAGAGCATTTGTATCCATCTATAGTCTGCCTTCAAGGATGTCGAACAAGTATATGTTTCATTAACTTTTATCACATTCTTCGTTATAAAAATATGTAGATGGTGAGCAGATGACATGTTACTTGAAGGAGTTCAGAAGCCAGCGTAACAAAAAGCATGAAGGGATTCAGCAGCACAAACACTTCTAAGACACCAAGATAATCTCATATATCAATTTTTAAATGAACCAAATACTTTAATCTTTCATACAAATATTTTGCCAAAAAGTACTTGAGCAAAATTAATCTGATGACTCAAAATTAAATTAGACTTTTAATGCAAATACAAACAAAATGCCAAATAGAGAAAAGTGAGTGGGGAGAGGGAGAACATGAGATTCTAAAATGATTCTAATTTTATCTGGAAAACTAAATGCATGATAATTATAGCTAAGAAGTATTTTTACAAAGAGGCTGGGAGAACCTACTATATCCACATACGTGTGTGTGTGTGTGTACATCTATGTTTTAAGTGAAGTACATTAAAACCATTTGGTACTACTGCTAGAGGGGACAGATATAGCAATGGATGTACAGAAAGATTTATAATAAAGGTTTTATTATGTGATGTCTCCCAGGCTCCCCGAGCAGCGGCGGCGGCGGGCCTTTCCGGGGAGCCCAGCAGTCATTCAACGACACAGGCTTCGGGAGACACATGGGTGAAGAACTACCCTTTTCAAGATGAAAGCTCCTATTTCGGAACTCGCTTCACAGCATTTTTTAACCATGTAGATAGGTCTTCTGTATTTCACATTGCTAAATCTTACGTGAACTCTAACAAAGAAGTAATTTATATGATGGGCTTAAAAAGTTTTAACAATAATATTTGCTTTATTTGTTGTGAGTTCAAAATCCCTTGTCCTCAATTTTGATATTCCAAAAGTTCTGAAAACTTTTTGTAGTTTTGCGATAAACCTGACCTGAGCTGATGAGGATATCTACAATCTTTTTGTATCCCCCTTGGTGTGACTACTCATATGTTTGCTACAGAAACAGCCATCTATTTCATTATGAGATACCCATCAGATTCCAGAGGTGGGGGGGTGGAGGGCAGTTACAGAAAGCATGTTGCCTGCACCACATTAACTTCCTAAAATGCGACTTTCGATTCCTTTAGAATACTCACACCTAGCCTGCTCACGTTAGCACAGTGGACCTTTGCACAAGCCCAGTTTGTCCAAACCTGCCACAGGTTTGGATCGGCTACAAAGAGACAGTGTAAGACCTTTTTCTTTTGTTTGCCATGTTAATTTTACATCTATTGGAGAGCATTTTCATATTCAGAACTACGCTTCCTATCTACTAACATTTTTTGATGTTTTAGTTTGTAAACTACTTAGCTGGTTTCACTCATGTGGTAGAGGCGAAGTCCCACCTCCCTCAGGACCCAACGTGACCTTGGCGCTGAAGTAGGTGTTCCACATTTAAAGGGAAGTTTCTCTCAAGTGTTGCAGCACACATCTAAAATTGTAAGGGCAACCTGGAACAGATCAGCTGTGTGCGTGTATTTATGTGCATGCATCTATTTTACATACATTTACATGTATTTGTTTATTTGTGTACTGTCCCCATCCAAATACCCATAAAATGGATCTGCCGTCCTCCCTCCTCCTGCCAACACAGACGACACAGCTCTTGCAACTTCTCTTACGTAGCCTGACATGCCAATGCTGGCTGAAGGATCTGAGGAAATTACGACAGAGCAAGAACTTTTCGTATTTCATTCAAGTTTTCAGGCTACTATTCTTTAGAAACCGTGTACAACTCGTAAGTTTATTCCTTCCACAAATAGCATTATGTTCCAGGATCTGTTCTAAGCACAGGAATAAATCACAGTAAAATGGAAGTTTCACTTATCATGTGCAAAAAAACAAGAATAAAATAAGCACGTTAGTAGAGCAGGTTTGCAAGGCACCCTACTACCCTGTAAGTTCAGATAGAAGAAGGTTAAAATACAATACAAAAACTGCACAAACACACAAAAGGAATGAATCACAAATGATCACACTGCGGGTAAGATTTAATATGGAGAAAAAACTACATTAAAATAATCTGCCTTCAGAATTTTGTATCCCCCTCCAAAGAAACAACCAATAGATCCTAACACACACCGGTGACAGAGGACAAGAAAAATTTCACGACGGGGAGCAGACTGCAGCACATGGATTCATCAAACATCAATCTAAACATCATGAAAAGAGAATGACCAAATATTATCTTGATGTGAAGCAAAAGAATGTAAACAAGGTAATCCATAAAAAAAACTGAACCTATATCTTACGAGAAGTTTAGATTCAACTGTCAGTTTACAGAAAATATAGAGAGAATCACCCCAATCTAGACTGGGGATATTATGCAGAAAAAACCAACCAGTTATAATATTAAAAAGGAAAGGGACAGAGAATGTTAGATTTTAAAAAGACTTAAGAGACATGATAATCAAATGCAATGTGTGAACCTTGTTTGGATTTTAATTCAAACATGCCAACTGTAAAAAGACATTTGCAAGGCAACTGGGGAAAATCTCAGTATGCTATTAAAGTATTACGGACAGTTTTATGAGCTGTGATACTGACACTGTGGCCGTGAAAAACGAAGACGGGGCTTATTTGTTAAAGATGCTCCTGAAATATTTGTACATGAAATAATACGCTGTCTGGGAACTGTTTAAAACATTTCAGAAGCATAAAGTGGAAGGGATGTTATATATATTTATATATACACACACACATATGTATATATGTATATATATATAAAAGATTTATATATATATATATAAAAAGATTAGGGAAATAATTACATCTGTTGAAACTGGATGATGGGTACATGACTGAATATTTTGTAATTTTCTCTATTATTTGTAAATTTGAAAATTTCCATAATAAAAATGCTCCAAAGTTGAACATATCAATAAAACACGTTCTACATATTTTTAAACTTCAAGGAGACTGAGACCCAGATTGCTTTGTGAACACCAGCCACAGAGTTAAAAGCTGCAGATTCCTTTAAGATTTAAGCTCTGTCCCTTTCTTAAGGACAGTTTCTTAGAAGTTCTAAAACTGGCAGAGAGACAAAGTTTTTTAGATACTAGATAGATTAAAGGTCAAGCAGTTGATCAGAGAAAGAATCGAGTCCCACCTGATCTGAGGACCAGTTCACAAATTTGCCCCACCGGCCCTGTGGCAGGATGCTTAGCTCCTTTCAAAGTCAGAGGCAGAAGGGACCGAGGTCCGTGAAGAGCCAGGGAGCACACCACAGCCCCTTGCAAGCAAACACACGTTTGCACAGAAGGCCACCAGCATCATCCACTCCCCCTGTGAAGCCGTATCGCCTTCACACCTGCACAGGTGCTCACCATGAAATTTAAAAATATTTAAAGACTCTAATTTTGGCATTAAGGCAAAAAAAGATATGGGGGCGGGGGGCAATAACCAGCAGCTGGATTTTTTTTTACCCTGGCATAAATAAAAATGTATTCATTAAATGTTTATAAAAGTCAAAATTCAGCAGTTCGCTAAACTGGGTTATTTGGCTACTGCTCAAACCTGTCAATCTGCGGGAGAAAAAAAGCTGTGCATTTTTAGCTTTCAGAACACCAAAGTGTTTTCTCTTATTCTACAATGGGTCCAAGGGGAAGTTGCTGCTCCACCAGCCCCCGCCCCCACAACCTCGCAGGCCCTGGCCCAGGCGGGCCTTTCCGACTGCAGGAGAATGGGTGGGGCTTCGGGCGGAGGTGCTCCATTAGTCTGGAACGGCTCTCCCCACGACAAGCACATTCCGACCCCAGCCCCAACTTTAAGTTAGAAAACAGAAGCAGAAGATCAACTCAGCAAAGAGCTTCAGCCATCATGACCTTAGGACTTTTTAAGTATGCCCTCCCATGGGCAAAACTAACGTTTAAAAGGGGGCACCACGACTGCAAAATTTGAATTCTATATCTAGCCAAATTGAACTCAAACAGTTGGTCAAAATAAAGACAATACAGAAAATTTAAAAATTCTGAGAATGTATACCCCCCTACACTTCTAAGGAATTACATAAGGTTGTACAAACCACACAATGACAAAAGTAAGCCAAAAGGGGGGCATGGTCCACAGAAATATTAGACTGTGACAACCTTAGAGTAATATCTATTTCATTGTTGATGCAATAAAAAAGAATACTCTAGAAGGAAGTATACTGATCTCAACGTGGAAGGTAAAGGAGAAGTGGAGAAACTGAGGAATTAAAAATATGCTAAGGGTCACTGAAAAAAATATGCTAAGAATCACTCTTACCTCTTTTCAGGAAATGTACAGATACTAAGCAGCTCTAGACTTTAATAGAAAAATATAATTTTAAATGTGTGAGTTAAAAATGAAAGGGCAATTTTTATGATAAATAAGATGTGTAATTCTCATATCAATAGGGGGGAAAGCAGCAAAGAAAAAAAACATTAGCCACGTGGATCCAGCCAAGAAAAAAAAATGTTAAACAAGAAAACTTGGGATATATAAAAGTTAACATGGCAAGAATAAGTTCAATATTAAATGTAACCTTATTTTGTTCTGTTTATTTTCAGATGATATTCCACTTAAGTTAGTGGCTATTACATTAGGCTAGAAAAATATAAAGCTAAATGCTGTATATAACAGACTACCGAGAATAAAACAAATGTGGCATAGGAAAAATAAAATGATATAAAATATATGTAAGATAAACTCTACCAAAAAAAGAAAGCATGTGTAGCAACATTATCAACTGAAAGCCCATCCAAAGCAAAATTAATTTAGAAAGAAGAATATTTAACATGATGAAACATCTATTGCATCAAAAATTAAATATTCATGAACTCCTAATGTTTATTTATGTAATAGCTTTGAGGTATATTTTAAACATACGAATACAGGAAAAACCGGTAAATCCACAATCAAAGTAGAAGACCAGAAGAAATCTCTTTCAGAAATTTAAAGGAAGTAGAGTGAAAATAAGTAAGACACTGTTTAATACATTAAAATAGAGAAAATTGAGAGTATTCATTCTTTTCAAAGGCATGCAGAATGTTAAAAAACTGGTAGTAAATGAAGTCACAAAGAAAACCCAGCTAAATCATCCCAAAGTAGGAAATATCCATGGCATTCCCCCACTGGAAATACAATAAAATAAATTAAAAACAAAAATATAATCATACTACTACCATGAAAACATTTTATTAAAGTAGAAATTTTAAAACAGTGTTTTAAATTACTCTCGGGCTACACAGAAATCTTAAAATGACATTGGAAACAACACAGGAATCAACGACCACAGTAGCATTATATAAAAAATTCTGTGGGATACGGTCAAAACGGTAACCAAATGAAAAATTATGGTCTAAAACCACATACGACAACATGTAAAATAAAATTTTTACATACAATGTAAAAAGCATACAGCACAAAAAACTAGAAAAATTCAAAATACTAACAAATGAATAATAATTTCAAGAGAAATTTATAAAGTGAAAATAAAACAAAATGTAGATTATCTATAAAACCAAAAGAAAATTCTTTTAAAGGCCAAAGAAAGGATAAATCTCTGGCAAACTTGAGGGAAATAATAAAAACAGGAAACAAATCCATAAGATTATGAACTATATTTGGATAAAAACCTTAGATATAGATAAGGAATTTTTTAATGTAAGAGAACTCTATGTATAATTTTATGCAATAAATTACGAAGTCTAAAGGTGGATGTTTCTGTAGGACAATGTAAACTACAATTGATATACATTTCATTAAAAATTTAACAATTAGTCAAAAATATAATTCCAAAGAACCAGCTCCAGGAAATTTCTCTCAAATGTCAAAAGTCTCTGTCTTACATAAGCTATTTTAAGGTCCAACAAGAAGTAGAAAAGCTTCCTGACGCACTGGACCCAGGCGTCACTAAGGCAAGACATCAGCGGGGAGGGGTAAACAGAAAGGAAGACCGCAGGCTCCTCCCGGGTCACACGCTGAACAAACAGAACTGGGGCAAAGAATTCCTGGGATGAGCCCTGAGTTTCACTTTATATTAAACCCTGATTTGCAGGTTTATATAAAATTGTTAATGAATTATAAATATATAAAAATATGTACTAATATACAAAATACAATTTTACGTAAAAAGGCAAAGCAGGGTTTATCTCAAGAGGTTTAGTATGACTTAAAAGTTTCAAATCATTATAAATATATGGCTTTAATTTGAAAACACACACATATTCATCTTAAGAAGTGATGGATTATACGAATGTTTTCTTAATATCCTAAGACCTTATTTATTTAATGGTGAAACACTAGATGATTCTCTGCTCAACTCAGAAAAGGCAAAGCTGACTGGTATCCCCATTATTCTTTCAACAGTTTACCTGAGGTCCCTGCCAGTGCACTGGCACAAGGGGAATACACTGAAAAGATACTCGAAGAAACGACACTAAATATTTGCCAAGGATTTCTTTTCTACGGAATCTTAATCACGGAAAGGAAGGAAGGAAGGAAGGAAGGAAGGGAGGGAGGAAGGAAAGAAGGAAGGAAGGAAAGCAGACTACTAGGGGCTAGTTAAGAAAGCTCTATAATGTTATGATTTATAAGATCAATATACAAAAAATAATAATAATACCAAATTTCCTATATATCAGCTAAATAATTAAAAATTATAATGAGAAATTCTTGTTTAAAAGAAAACTAAGAACAAAATTAATAAGAACATTTTTAAAAAATGTAAAACTTTCCTGAAGCCACACAAGTAAATCTTTATAAATGCGGGGGTGGGGGGGCAATGTCCTAAATTCTCTGCAACTTATCTATAAATGTGGTACAGAACAGTAATCCCTTTTAAATTTATATTTTACTCAATATACTTGAGTATATGACCTTTTAAGATTGTATTCACATGTTATTTTATATTTTTTAAAGACATGAAAGTAAGGGAAAGAAAATGCTACGTAGTGGAGGCTTACAAGAAGGCATGGCTTTGGGGAAGCTGTAACTAGACTAAAACGTTAGTTACTATATTTTTTGGACTATAAGATGCACCCCCCACAAATTTAGGAGGAAAATGGGGGTGCATCTTATAGTCTGAATGTAGCTTACCTGGCTGTTTACATTTACATTGGTGAAATATTATGTTATTAAATATTTTACCACATTTTTCGCTTCAAAATCCCCCCTCCCATTTTCCTCTTCTAAAACTCAGGTGTGTCTTATAGTCCAGTGCATCTTATAGTCTGAAAAATATGGTAAGTCACAAAACTCTTCTATCACAACTTCAAGGCAGCCACTTTTCTTTGCTTCCTGCTCAAACACAAGTCTCCAAAGAAGCGGTGCCATTTCTCAACAACCATCCACTCAAAACTGGCTTTCCAAGCGCTCTTTGTGGTTCAAGGGCTTTCTTTTCCACTTGCAGGCTCATATCCCATCCCACTTTCCCACACTTGACTTTGGCATGCCAGCATCCCCTGTTCTTATCACACAGCCAATCCAGTTAACCTGCGGGGACACCTCTCTGATGCCTGTGGGGACCTACCCTGCGGAACCTCGATAGCCTCTAACTCCTACGCTGAAACATAGCATGGGAGTTTCACCATCAAAATAGTTCATCAAGTTGTTATTTTTTTAATAGATGCTAGGGAAACCAGTTTTCAAATGGGCATTTAAGAGCTTAGCTTTCCTGTGAGAACTTCAGCAAGGACTTCCAACCTCTGCCCTTTCATTAATGTGTCTCAGTAGGAAAGGTACCTGAGTAATAGCTGGGACACTAAATCTGGGTGTCAGAAAACTGGGAACACCAAGAGTCTCGTTCTTTCAGAGTAACTACCAGTCCTCAGCTCTCATCCTACCATCCATATTTTTCAATTAAGTGGTTCCCCACCAACACACTATGGCTGACCTCCAGCTTATGACCCGTTTGGTGAGCATGATAAAATAAAAATGCTTCAGATCAAAAGCAACTGAAGAGATATAACAATTAATATGATCTGTGATTCTGGATTGTATAAGAAGAAAAGCTATACATAATATTATTGGAAAAATTTGCAAATTTCAATAAAACTATGAATTCGATTTTTAAAATGTGGAAAGAGGTACCCAATGGGAGGTACAAGGATTAAGCACCTCCTCTGAGGACAGATGGGAAAAAACTGGTGAGACAGCAATTCTTGTTTCAATGTAATCACACACGAGTCTCCCTTTACCTTTTAATATGATAACTGTAAACAAACCACACTTGGGAGCAATCCTTAAACCCTCCCACTACCTAATGGAATTATTTTTCTTGTAACATGGAATAAAATAATTCACTTTATCCTATTATTACCAGGAAAAATATGAGAGTCAAGCACAGGAGGGAGGAAGTAGTATTTTACATGGCTGTGCTTACATTTAAGTGATAACAGCAGTCACTGGGCGTGTCCCATAAAGTTACCAAAAACAAACTACTAGAATTCCATAGCCTTGGATCAAGCCAACCTGGCTGTACCACAAATGACCTTGAACCCCACCATACTGCCATGGTCCCAACAGTGTGCCCTCCACATCAATCATCCTTTTTAGAGAAAAGATGCATTTTACTTGGGTCACTGCACATCTACAAAAACAATTCAATAAATGCTACCAATATTTCAAATCAAAGGGAATTCTTACTGTGTTGAACTTGGTATTATTTTGTGCAACAAGACACATTATGTCCAGGGGGTAAAGAGCCAAATCCTGGCCATTATTAGCCACTTTGTAGCTCTAGAAAGATTACTTCACTTCTTTCTTTTACTCTATAGACTAGAAATACGACCATCTAACTTTTCAAATAATATTACTATGTCATATTCTTTCAATATGAAATTAAGCTTTAGAAGTTTCTTTAAAAAAAAACCAACCAGCAACATCAGAGCCCTGGTTGGTGTGGCTCAGTGGACTGAGTGCTGGCCTACTAACCAAAGGGTTGCTGGTTCGATTCCCAGTCAAGGCTACATTCCTGGGTTGTAGGCCAGGTCCCCATTTGGGGGCGCACGAGAGACAACTACACATTGATGTTTCTCTCCTTCTCTTTCTCCCTCCCTCCTCCTTTCTCTAAAATAAATAATAAATAAAAATTTTAAAAAAAACATCAGAGAGAGAAAGAGAATGTCTACCTTCTCAATAGGAAATCGCAAACACTAACAATGTTACCAAAGTTAGAAGTTAGAACAAAATGTAAGGTTTTACTAAGAATACTTGACCTAAAGATTTCAGAAACAATGACCTATTCAAAGATACGGCTCACTCTTGCCCACCAAAAGTCAAAGATAAGTTATAGCTTACTAAAAACGTTCAGTTTTATAATAATAATAGTCAACAGTTACTGAACACATTCCGTGTGGCATACTCTTCTGTTTTACATATACTAAATTATTCAAGCCTCACAAAAACCTATGAAGAAGATGCTAATATTAATGCTGTTTCACAGGCAGGAAAAAGATGAAGCTATAGCAAATTTAAAGAACTTGGCTCAGATGGGACATTGGGTTAATGAAGCTAGGAAGACTGGCTTAAGGGTGGCACCATTACCTCCTACTCAGTACACCCCTTGAGTGTGGCTGTGCCCCCATGCCACAGGGTATATTAATCAAGCTGTGGACTGTCTAATACATGTAAGCCCTTCCTCTTCCCTATACATGACACCCAGAAAACTATGGTACTCATTATGCACTCTAGAAAAGTGTTACAGCTGGGAAGGTTTAAAATAAGACTTAGTTATCCACACTAGCATGCATATAAACAAGAACAGGTTAACACACAGAAGGGATGTTTCGGAGAGATGACACAATGAAACCGATCCTTTGAACAGAGGCTGGTTTGCGAACCACAAAAGTTGCTTTGAATGAAGGCTTAAAATAAGATGTCTCTTACAAAACTAGCGTGCCACTAAAATGATCTCAACACTCTATTCACAAAAAAGATGTCAAGTTTTCAATGTCTGATCTACTTCATTCCTATTCATTAGATGATCCTCCTGCTTTCAAATAACACATTTAGTCTAAATGTGACTAAATTCACTAGTAATAGTTATTTATATCAAAATATAAATGTAGAAAGTGCAAAGCATTTTTTTTTCTCTTTTTTAAGAAGCAGCATACTGGGGTGGAAGGTAAGACGAAGAAAATGGGAGGCAGAAAAAGAGGCAAATCTACGTGGCATAGACCACTATTAATTCAACATTTCGTTGACCAGGTTGCACATTAGTGTGTCTGCCAAAGCTAATAAGAAAGGGGGCACTGGGGGCTCTTGGTGTGAGTGAGGAGCCAACTCACGGGCAGTCACTACACCTCAGTGGGCAGCTGAGAAGGAGGAGGCAACAAGCTCCAGGAGCACTGAGGAGGCCTCCATGCCCGAAAGCCTGCTTGAGAAAGGCGAGGAACTCACCAGGGCAAGGGAGGCAGGGCAAGTGGGCCAGCCCGCAAGAGCAGAGCCATTCCCCCAGAGCACGAACCACTTCAGTTTCCTCTGCGGAGTAGTTAATTTACTCAGCCTTATGGTCAGTTTCAACACTCTTACTCCAGAAAGCTACAACATATCATTTAAAAATAGAATTAATAATTAGAACAATAGTAGTAAAAATAGGGCAGATATGTAATGGATACCAAGACTTTATCCTTGCAGTGATAGGCTGATACACCACGTTAGGTGTGGAGTTGCATTGCCATGGTGTAAATACTCCCACTGTGGTTGATTTTAAGCTACTAATGGTTCAAGAGCCAGGCTACAAAATTTGGAAATATTTCACTACTAGCTCCCCCTTTTCCCCTTAAGTTTGTAAGTCAGTTTTAGGTCTTAAAGAACTAAATTACTTAAGGAACTGTGCAGGTAAATTAAAATTATAGAGTTATCCATTTGAATATTAATCCTGGTTTTCAGTATGATTGCCATGATGATAATCATTTTACCTTATTTATCAATATTAAAATTAACTTAACTTTAATCCTAAAATTTGGATGAAACCACAAAAGATTCCAAATAGCCAAAGCAACCCTGGGAAAGAAAAGCAAAACTAGAGGCATCACATTTCCTGATTTCAAACCATATTACAAAGCTATAGTATCAAAACAGTATGAAGCTGGCATTTAAACATACACATAGAATAGAGGGCCCAGACATAAATTCAGGCACGTACAGTCCACTAATCTTTGACAAGGGCACCAAGAACACGATGGGGAAAGAACAGTCTCTTCCGTAAATGGTACTGAGGAAACTACATATCCACATATTTAGAGTAAAACTGGACCCCTGTCGTACACCACTCATAAATTAGCTCAAAATAGATTCAAGACTTAAATACATCAAGGACCCAAACCATGCAACTCCTAGGAACACAGGGGGAAACCTCCTTGACTTTGGAGTTGGCAATTATGTTTTGGCTATGACACCAAAAACACAGACAACAGAAAACTAAAATAATCAAGAGATGCTACATCAAACTATAAAGCTGCTGCGCAGCAAAGAAAACTAGCAACAAAATGAAAACAGCAGCCAGAAGAGTCGGAGAAAATATCTGCAAGCCGTGCATTTGATAAGAGGCTAGTACCTAAAACACATAGGAACTCATACAACTCAACAGCAGAAAACCCCAGAACAATCTGATTTTTAATAAATAAGCAGAGCATCTGAATAGACATTTTTCCAAAGAACACATACACATGTCCGACAGGTACAGGAAAAGGTGCTCGGTGCCAGCAGTCATCAGAGAAACGCAAGTGAAAACCACCTCACACCTATTTGGATGATTACTTAAAAAAACAAACAAAAAACAGGACACAGAACAAATGCTGGCAAGGATATAGAGAAAAGGGAGTCTCTGCACTACTGCGGAATGTAAATTGGGATAGCTACTATGGAAGACAGCATGCGGGTACCTATAAAATTAAAACCAGAACTACCATACGATCCAACAATCCCACTTCTGGGTATAGATTCAAAGAACTCAAGACCAGTATCTCAAAGAGACAGCTGCACTCAAATGTTCACTACAGCATTACCCACAATACCCAAAAAGTGGAGACACGCACCCCCGCCCACGCACGCAGCGGGCTACTATTCAGCCATAAAAAGAGGGCTATTCTGCCACGTTAGACAACGAGGATGAGTCTGGAGGGCATTCATGGTGAAACCAACCAGACAGAGAAAGACAAACGCTGTACGGTATCATTTACATGTAGAATTCTTTAAAGAAAGAAAAAGCAAACTGATAGACTCAAAAATGAAACAGTGTTTGCTGATGGGCTGGGAGCTTGGTGACACTGGGGAGAGGCTGGTTAAGGGTGCCAGCCTGCAGTCACACGATGAGTGAGCTCCGAGGACCTCGTGTGCAGTACGGTGACTGTGGTTAAAAATAGGGCTCTGCACGCTTAAAACTGGCTGGCGGTATTTCTTAGCATTCTCGTTACACAAATGTAATTATCTGAGGTGATGGCTGTGCTGCTTTACTTGACTGAGATACATTCACAGTGTACACATCACTATGTATACTTTAAATATATATAATTTTATTTGCCAATTATATAGCAATAGAGCTGGGAAAATAAAATTAAGAAGTTGAAAGAACTTTTAAAGATTTTATTTATTTATTTTTAGAGAGAGAGGAGAAGGGAGGGAGAAAGAACAATGTATGGTTGCCTCTCACATGGCCCTCACTGGGGACCTGGCCTGCAACCCAGGCATGTGCCCCGACTGGGAATCGAACTGGGACCTTTTGGTTCCCAGCCCGCGCTCAATCCACTGAGCTACACCAGCCGGGCCTGAAAGAATTTTTTAAATTAAAAATTTTATCATAGTACTATTTATATTTCTCCCAATGAGGTATTTGAAACAAAATATATCTCATTTAAAAAAAAAAAATCATATGATCATTGACAAAAAATAAATTATTAAAATTCAAGTCTTTTCTTATCCCATCACTTTCAAAGCAAATGGGGCAAAGTGTCTTGGGAAACTGTTAAATTAAAATGTTATTTACATTAATATTTAGTAAGTGGGTATGGGTAATATGAACATGCAATGTGTTCTAATTGTGTTCACACTGAAAGACCTTGAAGGTAAGTAAGCACCAGCCTGCGTTGCACCCTCTGAGCTACTGCTGCTTTGGCTGATCAATCAGAGCGTTCACTAAAAACTGATCGAATGGTGTTACTCCAGCATAAAATGTGATATGTTTTAAACTGTGCATGACCCATTTGGCTTTCGTCCCTTGTGGAATCACCTATGAATTTAAAAATGTAGTGGGCAGAAAACTAAGTGTAGCATTCACAGACACAAACCAAAGAAACCCCACTGTATTCATTCATATAGATACAAGTGTAACGCTAAGAAATTCAAACAAAAGGTGTACAGAATATCTGGTTTGGAGTTGATTCCATTTTCCTTAACACTGTATAAAGCTTAGTGGCAAAAGTTGCCAAAATGAGCATCAGGCTGCCCAGGTTCTATGGAAGGAATCCTCGGACAAGTGGCTCAGTGCACTTCCACTTACTCATTTGTGAAACAAGGGGCTGGATTAGATCTCTACAGTATCAACATACTCTCATAAAAGTATGTGAAAAAAGTGATTGACTGAACACTTTGAGTAATACTGGACTAGGTAAGAAGAATTCCAGCTTGGAAATTGGCAAAGACCCCTGACCTTCTTTTGCAGATGATATCTAGAATTTCTGACTGAAAGTAACTGGAGTAATTCTAGAAAGAAACATGCCATAAAAGCCAAGGAGTGGAATTTGCGAAATTAGTTTTAGAATATTCCTTCTCTACCTGCATTCACATGCACTTCCCTCCTTCCTCAAAGGGGCACTAAATGCAGAGTTCTGGGAGGGTGAAAGTCGCCCGTGCATTGCCTTTCTAAGGCAATGAAGTAAAGAAGTCACTTCGCCTTCATTAGTTTAAAAAAAAAAATCTTGCTTTCTCTCTTAGAACTGGATATCATCAATTATAAGATGCCATCGAATGTGAGACACATCACTATTTACCACCAAGAAAGAAAATAAGTTTCCAATGAAATTGGCATACCACAAATTTCTGAGATGTTAAAATGGGAAAAAGGGGTCTCAGCCTCAACAGAGCATGTCAGCGCCAGGCCTTGAGACAGTGTGCCCAGGGCCTCGCACACAACCCCCTTCCCAGAGGCACAGCGACGATGCAGGTCGGTCACCAGTCCCATCGACGCAATCCCCTCTCTCCACCCTCATTGCCTTTACTAAACCTTATGAACCCTTTTTTTAAAAGGAAATCATTTATCATTTATACTAAACGGAAAAGAAGATCGTTAATGGAGGCTAAACATATAGTTCGTGAATAATGTCTGTATTTCTTCTTTTCAGGGGCAAAGGGTTTCTGCTTAATATGGGTTATATTGAGAATGTGTCAACTATTTCTGAAATATCTAGAGGCTCCTGGTGTATGCTCTCCTCCCTCATTCCCTGTTCTGATAGCCGCAGACATGGGAGCCAGGAGGGATCTTACAGACCATTTAAGCCAAGTCTTCGGTTTCCAGAACTAGAAACTGAGCCTTAAAAAAACTGCTACTTAAGTTGGAGGCAGGACGGTAACTCATTTATCTGACCCCCAGTTGAGGACCTGCTGGCTCCCAAACACTCTGCCCAAGGGTTCCTACTTTAGACTGTCAGGGACAACGCAGAAGCGGAGTCTTCCTGGTTTACGGGTCTGAATTTTCTTCAACTAGTTCAATGATGCTCTTTCTCTAACACTATCCCCCAAATGAAGCCGCATTTGTATAGCACTGGAGTACAGGAAGTTTGAAATGAATTATTCAAGGTTTCTCAGAGCTTCCCTTCGCACCCAGGTTCAGAGACAAGTCTTAAGTTGCAAATAATAGGCACTATGTAAAGCAAAGAAAGCAAAAACAGCGTATTCAATAGTCCCATATACTATCCCTTTCTAAATAAATTTCATAAATGAATGTACTGAATGAGATTCCTCTTGTTAAACTTAAGAGTAAACTAAATTCATCATTTAAAGTAAATTATTTTCAAATGTAGGAAGCATCCCTGGTGTGACTCAATTCAAACCAAGCGCTGCATGTCTACATGCCATACGGGCCCTAATCGATGGTTCGAATTATAGAGCTTCACGGAAAGACATTCATACAAGACAAAGAATTAAAAGTTCAAACTCCCATGTGGAAATCTGTATAACAATTTAAATGATTTCCCTATCACAACAGTCCAGATTAATATTTCTGATTTATAGGAAATGTCCTAGAGAGGTGATCCATGCTTCTGTAGGGCTAGCCATACATTCCAGGAAATGCACAGGTTATAATCGTAGGAAAATTCTGGAATCTGCTCCAAACAGGGCAGTGGCAGGTCCAGCTGAGGGAAAAAAAGAGAGAGAGAAGTACCACATCCCAAGCACCACTCCTGTTACACAAGCCAAACGTGACCTTCAAAGAAGACTGTACTGCTATGTTCCTAGGGTTAAGATGTGCCGCTGCCTCTGTCTAGCCTCACCATGAAACACTGCATCTACACTGAAAATGAACTTTTCACCCTAATTCCACATTCTCACATCAGCTGAAACCCCGCAGCCAATCACTAGCAAGACCTTCTATACTCTCCTAGCCCCATTCACCAGGGCACTGGGTCTCCTGTCTTCTTCTACCTCGGTGGACTTATAGTCACTTCAAAAAGCGACTTTTTTTTGACAAAATACACCAACCCAAAATGGCCAATGGGCTACTATCCTCTTCTGAGCTCTTCAATGATGCTGCCCAGCGAGTCAGAGGGCTGGCAGGCAGGGCGGCCCCGTCAGAGCTGCGGAGAGCTCCGCGCACGTCTCTGCTGTGTTCAGTCAGACTGCAAAGCAGACAAGATGGCCCTCTGACAACAGACAGCTGTCACTTAGATGACATCCTCACACTTGGTAGGCCAGTGAGCAGCGGTGGAGGTGACAAGTGTTTGGCTAATCAGCTTGCCTATAAAATCACAGCCCTTCCCAGCGCTGCTCACCCCAGCACGGGAAGTGACAGCCTGTGCAGCCTCCACCTATCCTGTTCCCCGTGTGTGTCTCTGTGCGTGTGCGCGTGTCTCACTCACTCCAAGGATAGCAGCGCTGCTACAAAGACTCTGGTCCATACAGCGTGCGTGGGAACAAAGATCAGACCAACGAAGACTGGAAAGCAGGAACAGGGAAAGAAATCCCCGTAGCACAACGGCCCAAGAGTAAAGAGTACTAATCTAAGGTGTTCAGAGCTGGTTCACACTGAGAATGAGTCCTATTAAGATTACAGGTAACTAAAAATATGTATTAGGACAGAAGAGGCAAAAGGACCCACTTAGCTTTTTCCCTCATCCTCCATCTTGTCTTTTCCCCCTCTGGCCACCAGGGGGCAATTTGGAGATAGATCCTTGGAGGCTGAAGTTCTGAGCTTTCACAATGATGTCAAGGTTGAGGGGAGTGGATCTGGAAGTAGGGAAGAAACTCAGGGGATCTGGATAGTGAAAAAGTGAGTTCTCCAAACTCTTGTACTTATTTTCTTAATTAGCTAACTCTTAAGCTCCAAGATATCCCCTCAACACTAATAATCAAATGCTAAATTCACTAAGAAGCTACCTTATGAGCCTAATAGGTTATTTTCATCCACTGCTAGTAAAAATACTTCCCTCCCCCTCCTCACTTATACTTCTCCTTGGTTTTCGAAAGAGCAGCTGGTGGGACGCGGAGGAATCAGGAAGAAAAACACGAGGAGACACCCAAAGTGGACTAGAAGTCAAATTTGTGGCTGTCCACCTGCAGTGAAGAAGTCGGAACAGCAGAAATCTGTTTTTTTAAAAAAGATAAATTCTAACAAAATATAGCCTCACTGAAATTGACCCTAACGCAGCAGAGACCTTCCCCAGCCAGGCTGTGCCTGAGCACTTTCATTCAACTCTCCTACAGCTCTTCCGAACAAGAGTCGGACATGCCTGCCATTCCTGATAGAAAGCCACCACAGGCTTTTATAAAGTTATTTGTAAAAGCCCACTGAAGAGGCCTGGCTGGGGTGCTCGGCTTATTGGAGCATCGTCCCATGCACGTAATAGTTGTGGGTTCGATTCCCAGTCAGGGCACATACCTAGGTTATGGGTTCAATCCCTGGTCAGGGCACTTACAGGAGGTGTCAGATCGATGCATGTGTGTGTGTGTGTGTGTGTGTGTGTGTGTGTGTGTGTGTGTCTCACCCCCTTCCTCTCTCTCTCTAAAAATCAATAACACCTATCTTTGACTAAAGATTAAAAAAAAAAAGGTTGCTGAAGAGTGAAAAGAATGAAAAAGAGTCAACAGTGGGGGTGAGGGTCCTTTGTCCTTTGATAGTCAAAGAAAAGTCAAAATTCAAGCCCCCTCTGCTCTGCTCCAGCTCTCAGAGCCTTGGAGGCACCGCAGTGTCAAAGCTCCGAGAGAGAAGGCAAGCGGGCCCTTGCTGCAAAACATTCTCATGGCCGCTGCCTCCTAGAGCATCCCTGGAAGACAAAGCTGTCTTTCTCTGAGAGCAATGTAAGAAGCAATTCAACCTCCGTCTGCATTCATGACCAACAGGCAGGAGCAGTGCCAGGACAGAGCCTGAGAGCAGCCGCTGTCTCCAACACCAACACCTACACCTCATCAGTCAGACCAGCGCAGCAGGCCCTGCTCCGGCCAGCTGCCAGGTATCTCAGCGCTCTGGGTCCCATCCAGGGAATCCCCAGGGCAGGGCTGAATGACCGTGTCACCAGGGTGCCAGGCCAACAGTTGAGTTCCTAAAGGCTTGGGACACTCCTAGTCCCTCCTCTGCCCAAACTCCTTTAAAGCTGTATCAGCCTCCACAGAGACCCTCCGCACAAATACCAACGCCACACAGCCTGGGACACTCAGACCCTCTGAAACTCCTCACCACTGTTCCAGCTAAAACTAAAATGGGCACCTTTGACTGAAAGCTTTTTCCTTCTTACGAATTCTTTCCTAAGCATAAAAATCCAAGAAGCCCAATTGACATAATTTCTTGGTCCAATGTCAATTTGCAATGTGTAACTTTATAGTGTTCTCGAATCTCATCAGTACTGAGTATTTTCTGATATTGAACGCAACCTTTTCTTTCTGGTTAAGAAAGCAATGCCCACGGAGACAGGGAAAGATGAGGTGGGGGGGGGGGGGCCCGGACAGTCCCTGTTCTTCCGTGCACACAACATCAGAGCAGTGGCAGAGCGGCTCCTGGAACCACTCTCTCACTCCCATTTCCTCTCAGCCGTGGGGCCCTCCTCCATCAGGTGGAAATTGGGAGGACCCAGACCTCTGTCACGCAGTCCCCACTGCCTGAGCATTCCTGGAGGGACGGAGATGTGAGGGGTGCTTAGAGCAGGGAGAGGGGCTAAGAGATACTGGCCAGCCACCTTTCTGTCTCCACCTGGAGCCCCTGACACCCAGGCACCATTTTTAGCTGGACAGAGAAGGGAGGGTGGCAGTCACCTCCACAGAGCAGGAAGTTGCCAAGACGAAGGAGCCTAGGCTACGGAAGTACTAGGGTTGGAGGGAGCCTTGACTGCTGATCCATCCCTCTAGAGTGAAAGTCTAGTTCAAGTTCTTGTGGTGTCCTAGGGTATAGTCTCTAGGTTCATTCCCTGTTTTTTTTTCTCTCAAAAACATGGCATGTGAGTGAGCTTTTGCTCGTGGCAAGGGGACCTTCTAGGAATCACATCTACAGAAAATGGAGAACTGACTGTCCTACTTGACCCGGCTCACCGTTTAGTGCTGACCAGAACAATGGAGGCCTTCTCAGCCCTCTGGGGTGCGCTGAGTCCTGGCTCCCTCCAGTTCCACCTAGCACGCACACTCGCTTCTTAGTTGTTGTAAAGCGTTTAAATATTTAGGAGGCTTTTCCATCACAATATTCTGGAATGGCTAGAGGCTCAGGCACATCAAGGATATCTGCACACACGTGCTTTTTATCCAAGTTCTCAGCTCCTGGTCACTGAGGGGAAACAGTGTTATCAGTGATTATTATGGATTCAGTCAAGTATATTTTTATTCCTGTCATTTATGAGCACTTGTGTTGGCTGGTATTTACAATGTCGGGATTCTATCACTTTGGCAACCTTTTGAGACAACATTTTTCCAGTGTTACACTGACATTTCAAAAACTCACTATTTACAAGCAATTGATACCCCCTGGCTCCGTGACAATGTGATTCAGCGGGTGGCTGAACAAAGGGACAGTCGATGAGAAATTTCTTCAGGATGAATTTCCAGCTGCCTCTGGCTCTTACTTCTTGGTCGGGGGTGACCCTGTGTTTTTTGGAATTTGGGGGCTGCAGAGACATCCAGAAAACGTTTCGGCCTCACACGCTAGTGAAACCCTCACTGTCCTGTGCGAGTCCGCACGCGTGGGGCCTGCTGTGCGACACGGAGAGGTCTCTCCACATCTCCGAGCCTGTGTCCCATCTGCTGCACCGTGGCCCTGGGCACCAGCTGTCCTCAGGTCCTTTCCTACTCTAGCACGCTGTCCTGAAGGGTTTCAACGTCATAGGCCAAAGCTAAGCTCATTATCATCATTAATGTTTTCTCATGTCCCACCTCAATGTTGTAAGAAAAACACTCGTCTGGAGGAAACATGAGGAAGTAAACCAGGATCTACTCAACTCGCCCACTTCTTCCCCTTTCCTGCCCACCCTCTGCCGAGCAAGGCACACTGGGGAGAGGAAAGGAGGGTGCAACCTGGCACTCAGGATGCTGTGGGTACCACACTTCACCCTGAGCCCCTGGCCTCTTCACTCCCTGTGCCCCGTGGTCCTTTCACCGTGAGCCAGTGGACTGAAGAGGTACCACCACCGACAGATGACAGACAGTGTAGGAAAGATGTGCCATGTTGTATGAGATTTATAATTTTTTATGGGGAACATTCAACATCTTCTCTTTTTTGGCTCTCTAATGACAGTGCTCCTGATATACAGATTGCTGGTTCACCATGTCCTCTTCAGAAGCACAGTCTTTCTTACTGACAAAGAGTTCAATAAGCAAGAGGATCCCTAAGGTAACAAAAAGAAGAGAGCCAGGACTATCCCTGAGACTGCAGGACACTTGCTGTGACAAAAAGCTGCACCGACTGTACCCAGAGTGAAAGAAGCGGTAGACACAATGACAAATCTGGTGCCCTGGTCCCATTTCTGCCACTTACTATTACCAGTGACAAAGTGCTCGGAGTCTCTGTTTCATTATCAATGAAATAGGGATTAAAAAGGGTTCCTAACACACTAGGTCACTGCCATCATTAATGTAAGATGAGATATCAGCATAAAAGTACTGAAATGTAAGTTATTTGCTCACAAGTTGTATAATGTGTTACTGGTGTTGTTTCCCTTATTCACTGGCTCATCCGTCCACTGACTCCCGAGCACTCGCTGGGTGGCCCGTGAGGCACGGGGAATAGAGATGACAGGCCTCGTCCCTGGCCCTTCCTGGCTCTAGAGAGAGTGACAACTGTTAGGACAGAGAAATGCACTACAGGCCACCTGGGCACAGAAGAGAGCCACCTGTTTCTGGCCTGGTCATGACATCGAGGGTCGCCGGAGGAAACAAGGCACAAGCGGAATCTCAGACAAAGGGTGCGAGTTGCCTGGTACAGGTAGGAGAGGAGGACAGGTCAGGGCGGGGCAGTGGAAGGGCTCTTGCAAAGACAGAGAGAAACGTGAACGAGCCTTTAGGGGAGCAGTTGCCCTGCTGGAACGCAGGATGCAAGCGGTGCATCTGAAGGACGAGGTGGCGCACGGAAGGGCCAGGCTGCAGCAGCCTGCACGTGGGGGGACACCGTGCAAGGCCAACAGCGGGGTGCTGAGGAAGTACCCACTCAGGGCAGTGTGCTGTGAGAGAGAAGGGGGTGGAGGGAAGCAGAGGGTAGAGACAGCAATGGTAGTGATCGGGAGTTTGGGGGACTGGGCAGATTTATTGGTATAAAAAGCAGAGTTCAGAAAATCTGAAAATGGAGGGCCAATGGGGTGAGAGAGACAGAACAGTCTCAGATGGTGAATCAGTCACCAAGCCAGCAGACGCAGATGAAAGAACTAGTCCAGAAAGGAAATTTAATCAGTAAAATTCAAGGTTAAAAGCAAAATATCTTAGATAAATTATCCAATTGATAATTGCCAAGTTTTACTCTAGTCCCTAAAAAATACATCTAAATAGATGCAAGAATATGAATCTGAAAAGTTTTCCATTAGAGTCTCCAATTAGGTTAATCATAGTGTTATGAGCTCAAGCCCTCTACCAAGATAGTCATATCATGACCTTGAAGGTGGGTCAAAGAATAATATTCTCTAGTAATTATTGCCCTGGCCAGTCTGGCTCAGCTGGTTGGAGCATCGTCCCGTAACTGAAAGGTCACTGGTTCGACTCCCGGTCTGGGCACATGCCTGGGCTCTGTATTCCCCAGTTCTGGCGTGTGCGGGAGGAGACTAATTAATGTTTCTCTCACATCAGTGTTTCTCTCTCTCCCTTCTGCTCTCTCTAAAAGTAATGGGGGGTGGGGGGACGTCCTTGGGTGAGGATTATAAAAAGCTATTGAATCCCCAAATGAAGATGTGTTAGAATATTCTGGAAAATTCTGATTGGCTGTTGTTCTACAGAGCTGATTTAATATGTTTGCCTTCTGTTTCTACAGCAATACCTATAAATATTGCACCAGGTAACTAAGAGAGACATACTGGACAGAACTCCATAGGAGCTTCCACTCTTGACATCTGTGAGCTTCTGAAGGCATACTACACAATTTTAGAAGATTTTAGAAGAGAGTACAGTTACCTAGGATATAATGAAATGAAGCTTTGTAATGAAGTATGGAATAGAGGGAGTCTGGAGTCCAAGTATGATAGGGTATACGTGTTATTTGCAAAAGGGACTAGACAACAAGTTCTCCTAAAAATAAAAAAAACCCCTCCCCCACATACAACACTCCAAATATAAGTATTCTTTCCATTGGCAAAATGGCACCCAGGACTTATACTCTGAAAACAAACTCAAGCAAATCATACTTGGAAGCTCAGTGAGAGTAGGATTTAGAAGAATAGGTCCATATTAATGACTTCTCTGTGGCTGAGATAGTTAAATGGCAGAGATGCAGAGACACTCCTTAAGGGACAATGATTAGTAGTCGCAGCTGTTGACATTCTTCCTTACCATGCACATGTCACTGTCCCTAGCAGATCTTTAACCACCACTGATGTTGTGCCGTACCAGACGCTCTCCACGTGACAGTTCTGAGTTACAGAACTCAGTGTGACAGACTTCACAGTTCAAAAGTACTGCTAATAGATATTTCCACTATGATACTTCCCACAATAGATACTTTCCACTGGAGCGACTCACAGCCAAGGGGAGAAAGTTCAGTGGAAGGCCTTCAAAGGGGTGGGATGGCCTAAACTAAGCTGTACTCCCCCACTGTGCAAGAGTTTTGCTCGAAAAGTTCGTGTAGAATTTAGAATGCAATTTTCTATTGACAAAAAGCTTTTAAAGTTGAAATCTAAGATCCTGAAATCTTATTCTCCTGGGGTTTTGGGTCCTAGGGGAAAGCAATGGCCCTATCTAAGACTCAGCTTTTTATCCCCATTAAACATTGAATTCTTGTGAACCATAGGAGAGGCAGAAAATATCATAGCTGATTATAGATAGGGCATAAACCCACAAGCCCAAGTGACCCCCAGTGAAACAAAATGACAACTGATTTTATTCAATATTTTTGTCAAAAGAATAGTCATCATTTAAACACGTGACTATTTTTAACCCTGGGTGGTGATCAATAACACAACTTAATATTCTCCACAACTATCACTTAATACGTACACGTGACTTCATCCTGTGGAACCACCTACTTTCGACTGTCATCCAGGTACCTATTTTCTGAGTCCATGCTCACTTTGGGGACAGGGACCCATCCCTTACTCCCTCAGTCCGTTCACACACAGTCCTGAACAGAACACCTTCTTCCTTCCTAAGAAGCTATGGAATGAGTTACCTTCGTATTCTCCCCAAAGGGTATATAGTTTCTTCCTGTGCATATAGTGGGCACCTTGTCTTTGGACTTTTCTATGGTAATATGAAGCCAATTTACAAACTTTTCTACTTAGCTGAATCACTATAATAGTGGTATGATTGATTAATTCACTATGAATAACTGTACAGATACCCCATGTGCCATGAGCGAGCGTGAGGTTATGCTCAGAAATATTTCATCTCACCAAATATTTACTGGTATTTCTGTTTAGATAAAATTATTTTATAGATATTCATAATGGACCCCCATATTTAACAAAAAGTAAATGTAAAGGGGTTTAATCCACTAGGAATCTACCCACCTGTGCTGTATGATCTACTAAATCATTCCCTCTGCCTACGACTTCCTGTGGTTCCATGATGATGATCACGCGGATCTCAAAGAAGCTGGTAAAAATCTCTATCAAAGCACAAGATGAGTCAAGACTTTGATTCTGATTTTGTAAGGTTTGTGCGCGTGTGATAACCAGTTAACAATTAAAGCTCCATTCTAGGGACCGTTCTCTTTGACTGTAGCCAGTCTCTCAATGTTTCCTTCATAAAGCCTGCATGGTACTTTTTATAATATCTAAAGATAAGGGTAAGAGAAAAACAAAAGTGAGAAGAGATAAAAGTGACATCATCAAAGTATAAGAAAACCTAGCTACTTGGCTAAATAAAAATAACATATTTAGTGACTCGTAATATAAGAATAAAATGAACTCACTGAGTCTCAGGAGATCTGCAATATGATCTTTGCAAAAGGTAGCTTGCCAATTTAATCGAGGTAGGAGTTATTTAATTTTTTACAGGTATAGTTTTCAATAAAACTACATATGCCTATAACACTGCAATGGCAGATGGGCCTCGATTATTGGAGGTGGGCTCAAGGGAATACATACAATGGGTCCTGAAATCTGCAAGCAGCTGTTGGGGGGGCTGAAATGATAGGGGAGGGCACTGCACCGCACACACACATGTTCCTTAAGTGCAGCAATGTTTTGCTACTTTACTGCAGGTGTATTACAGACATGAAATTTAATAACTTATTGTATACAATGCCGATAAAACGGAAAAGATTCAGTGCCCTGCTGTTCATTATCACTGCGCAAATGAGCCTGGATTACTTTGCATTGCATGCACGGCCAAACCCCGACACACAGAGACCCCCGCATCTAGAGCTCTCGAGGATGGTCACTGCTTGAAAATCTCATGATGTTCTTCCTTAATTACTTTCTTATCATTGAATTGTCATTGTCCCAAATTCACAGAAACGTGGCTCTGAGGTGGGTTGAAAATAAGATATACCTGGTTACTTTTTAAAAACATCATGGAAAGCCTTTACCGGAAAATGTCTTTTGAAAGGAAGAGACTAATGGAACCAAGGGATACATAGATTTCATCGAACACCATGGGAATACAGGGTCCGGCAGAAGTAACGCCTGCCTGAGTGTGGTTGGTGGGGTTTTAACATGGGTGTAATAATTCATAGTTTTAATTTGAACATTTCACCTAAAACGTCACATGGTGTGTTTGAGTGTGACATTGCTGTTATAGAATTACACATTCACGATTTTGTAAGAAAAGATTTCGTAAGGAAAGAGGGGCGTGATTTGTGCAGAGCCCTGTGTAACAGTGACGATACAGACAACACAGTCCGGGGATGCGGCAGGCTAAAGACGCCGCCCCACCAAAATCTGACCTAGCCCTTTGATAAGTGCAAACATGCCTTACAAAAATAAGTGGCATTCTATGAAAAAAACATGTGTGGGTTAGGAATACTAGAGCAAATGCAGTATGCATTTTTGCCCTGTTTCTTCTCCCAAGAAACTACTCCCATTAAATTATAAATAACACACTGAACATACAACGTCCCTGCTTTAGGAAGCCCAGGTCAGTGTATCTGTGAGTGAAGCCCAATGTAAGGAAGTTCACTTAAATCATCAGAACACACACACACTTCTTTAAAGGATGGGCGTCTTTGGTTCTAAGCAGGTCACCACTCTCAGGCAGAGCAGCAGACCCGACCCCCATTCCTTTCTGACGTACTGATTCTTAAAACAATAATGGGGTTTTGCTGGCATCTCATAGTAATCACATAATTTTAACTTTGGGTTTCAGTTTTAAGAGTTTCAGGAGACATTTTCTTCATTTCAAGCATGATCGGAGGCAAAGGAATAAATATTTCTGCCACTTCATATTGAAAAGCTTTCCTGATGCTGAACTATATGTTTTCTTTCTTGTGAGAAAGCTAGAGGGCCATGCAGATTTCTACATGATGAGCAGGTATAGTTCAACATTAAGCTTTATGAAGTGCACCTCGGTGTTAAATCAATTGTTTGTTTAGTCCTCAACTGATTCTCCCCTTTCTCTTTACAGATCGAAATTTTGAAGATGCATTTAGCCCAGATCGCTAGTAGTTATTAAAATCCACAAATACTTTTCATAAGAAGAGAAGTTAATGCCAAGATTCTGGTAAAACTTCAGTTTGGACATCAGGACTTGACTTCTTTGACGTTTCATAAAAATCATCTCAAAGCAATTTTGCTGGTTTTTATGCACTGGTGCCCTGAACTGTTGTATAAACTTGCCTACAGTCCAGGCCGGGTGGCTTGGTTGGTTGGAACAGCGTCCCGTAGACTGAACGGTCGTAGGTTCAGTTACCAGTCAGGGCACATACCCAGGTTGTGGGTTCAATCTGCGGTCGGGGCACATATGAAAAGGCAACCCATTGATGTTTCTTTCTCATATCAATGTCTCTCTCCTTCTCTTTCTCTATCTCCCCATCCCTCTTCTTCTCTCTCTGAAAGCAACGAAAAAAAAAAATGTCCTCGGGTGAGGATTAAAAAAAAAAGAATTTGCCTATGCTTCTAACACATAGTTGTCTGCATGCATTTCACAAGTGAATAAAATGTCATCACCAAAAATTTGGGGGGGGGGTCACATTTAAGAGTCTGCTAAAGGTATTTATTTCAAAATTTCATTCTAAGTAGTTCTTGCATTTTTTGGAAGAATAATTTGATGTATGATGAATCCAAATTCGAGTGATAGCAAACCACATTCTGCCCGCTTTGCACAAAAAGCAAAGCCCAAATATAATCTATGCATTTTTCAGGAAGTGTTCATGCTGTTGCTAAAATGTGAATTGGCATATTCTACCCCAGCCTTTTCACAGGAAATCTTCATTGGTTTTAATGAAACTGCATATGCTAATTCTGAGGATGTTGCAGAATAGATTATTCATATAGACACGTGTGCTTTATTTTTTCTTTTAAAGGTGGGGCTGGGTCTTCAAGAGCAGTGCAGCCCACCTCTTCGCTGCCCACACCCACTGTGTCCAGAGCTGTAGTCCACTCCGAGCAAACCTGAGTGAAGCTAATCTTTTCTTGGCGCCATGTTAAGGCCTGAATTCTGCGGTGATACTGGAATCTACCAAAAGTGGTTTCCAGATGGGCTCTGATATAGAACTCTGTGCCTAGAAGCTTCATCAGAGGCTTGGGCAGCAAGAAACCCAAGCTGGAAAAGCACTGGCTTTCAAAGCAGACATTTTTGAGTTCAAAGCCTGGCTCTGAAACTTACTTGGGGTGAAATTCTGGGTTGCTTTGCTTTACTTCTCCGAGCATCATTTTCTTAATTATTAAATGAGAATATAATAATGACCTCAGTGGCTTATACTGGCATTTAATATTATTTCCCCAGGTAGCTTCGAGAATGAACCGAAACTAACTTTGAGAAATTCACTCATTTTGACACTCACTCATCCGCCACGTCGGGGTGGTTAGCAGACTGGGGAGGGGACTGGAACTACTGGGTCCCAGTCCTTGGGCCTTGACAGAGCAACTTCACTGAGCACCAGAGCGCCCACCACACCCAGTCAGGCATGGTCAATCTTGTGTGATCTTTAAGATCAATTAATAGAATATACAGAGGTAACGTGAGAACCTACAGAAACTCCAGTGCCTATGGCAAAATTAATATAACTGTTAGGAGTACAGAGATTGTCACAAAGTTCCAAATTTCAGCCAAAAAAAAAAAAAAAAAACCCCACCAAAACACCTAGAGTTTTATTTTCAGGAAACAGACCTATAATTGCAATACCTCCTCCATCCTGCAATTAAAGCGTTCTGACCATTAGCCTGAGCCATAACTGTTTTTCTTGTAAATATGCCTTAAGAGATTTGAAGAAGGCTTTAATGCTTCCAGTATCCTCCAGGTAAGGGACAATATTTAATGCAAGAATTATTAACATTTTTACTCATATATATATATATATGAGTATATAAATATATATATATACACAGCACTTAAACTGACAATGCTAAAATGAAAAAGGAAAGAGTTCTTTACAGAAGAATGTCAGCTATAAATGTGAAAGGGATGATGGAGTTTTAAAAACATCATTAGTTAAGAAGAACTCTGATTCAGGCAAGCATCATCAATGTATGCTAAAACATTCAGGTTAAAGATTATTGGGGAACAGGGATACCTGCCCAATGCTAAAGTATCAACACACAGATTGTCTGCTAATTACAAAAGGAGAAAGGTTTATTTACAATGAAGAGATTGGGTTTTTACCAAGTGATTAAAGTTAGCGTCATCAAAAGCAACATAACATTATATGCCTCTGGATGGAGTACAATGTGAGGGACATAGCATCATTTATGAAATACTCAAGCCAAAAATGTTTACCTTTCGTCTAAATAAGCCTTTAGACCTAATTTTCAAGTTGTAGGCAAGGCAAGTGATACAGTAACAAATTAAAAAGCACCACAAAGAAATAAACCAACAATTCTAGAAGGGGGGACGTTTTCCAAGACAAGTAACCTAATCTCTTAAAGGGAAATATATTTTTTTAAAAAAATATAAAGAGACACAGAAATCAAATACCATGCATAAATGCAATGACACCCACCCAAAAATGCCATTAAAAACATTTTCAAGGGACCACTGAAGAAATCTAAATACATATTGGGTATTAAATTAGAAAACTATTGTTAACTTTGTGTAGAGGTGGTAATAGTATTTTAGTTAAATCGGCAAGTGTTCTTAATTTTAAGAGATCCGTGATAAAAAATTTAAGGGTGAAATCTTATTAGATCTTCCACTTAAATATGAGACATACATATGTATATGTGTGTGTGTAAACACACACACACACACACACACACACACACGAAGCAAATGTAACAAATACTAACAGCTGTTTAAGTGATGAGTACATCCACTTTATTTTATTGTTTGTACGACTTTAGTATTTGAAAATGTATACAACGAGATTTAAAAAATTAATTAGATAAATGAAGCTTGATTCTCCCGCTTAAAATCCAGAAAGCTGCTGGTGGGGAGGGTGTGCAAGAAAGGGCTTCCTTTTGTTTTTCTCCATCGCACCTAACACACTGCCAGAGGGCCAATAAATATTTGTTAAGAACAGCTCTATTCTCTCCTTTGGGGGGAGCCGGGGGGTTGCTGGGAGAGGGGTATGCCCACAGCAATGTCCCAAAACAAACGCGCCGCTGCCCAAAAAACTGTGCAGGGCAGAGTCACAATGGCACACACACCACAGACTCAGGCCTTGGGTGTCTCAAAATGCTGTAACTTTAAATATTCTGTCCCGTGGTCCACACTGGTGCATTCAAAAGGACCGGCCTGGATTCTGACCTCGGTTTCAACAACACACCCACCAGAACACAGAACGTTCGGGACACTCGGGCCTCGAACAGTGAGGCCACCAGGCTCTAATACTCAGCCCCTTGAAAATGAGTGACAAGTGCCTCTCCGCGATAGGACCTCACTGCCATTCCAGGGTCTGCACAGTAAGTGACAAGTTAGAAGGAAGGCCTTCCAAAGGACTTTCCTTAAGAAAGGGTGATTTTTCTGGTTTTCATAGGCATGAAAAAGATGCTTTTACTTCGTGGTTGTTATGCATTGCTGTTCAGACTTTACTCTCAAAATGATTCCTAAGAGTGATGCTGGAGAAATACACATCAGTCCCCACAGTACAAGATAAAGCTGACAAGACCCCTGCCTTCCAGGAGCTTATAGAATCCTGGTGGAAACCTGAGTTCAACAAACATAAACAATGGCAAATCTGAAAAGCCTCCTGAAGGGAAGTAGAGAGAGGGCTGGCAGGACACCAGCAGGGTCCACCCGGGAGTTTCCCCCGGGGGTGGGGGGGGACAGGGACCCAGAAAGAATCCAAGGACCTGGGCTGAACGCTTGCACACCCTGAACAAACACTCATGCCTGATGTCACATAAAAAACAAAACATATTCCCGCTTACACAAGTCCTAAATAACCCTTTTCATAAAAAGAGACAATGGATTTCACGCCTTCTGCTTATATCCCCTCGATTTTGAATTTAGATAAGAAAAAAGAAAAAGGGGCCAAAAGTTTTAGAATTAAGTAACTTGTAATTTTTTTTGTATCAAAAATAAAAATAATGGAAAGAAAAAGGTCCATACTTCGACATGTAATTGTTTCAGAACCAACCTTCTCATTTAAGTTCAACGAATCAAAAATGGCCAGGTTTATGAGAAAACGAAATTAAATGTAGAGAATATCCCTTTACAGCTTCCAAGTTACTGAAATTTAGCAAAGGTATTTGAGATTGGGTCTAATTCTTACATCCTGTCGGTATTAATATTAGAATCGCCTTGGGGATGGGGGGGGGGGCAGGGACGGTTGAGAAAAGCAAAGGCCCAACTCTTAAGATTCAAACTTAATTAGCCGCAGCCAGGGCCAGCTCCCCACATCACACACACCTTGTCCAGGAGTCATTAATAATGAAACCATCACTGGGGTAGAGACTTGGCGAATTCCCAGCAAGAAAAGACAAACAGTTCCTGATCATCAATGGCGAATTTCCCTTTTAGGGGAAAACTTCTGCCTTAATAACAATCATTTGTGTTGACATCATCATCTCATTCAAAAAGAGAAGATCTCAGCAAGATGGAAAAAAAAAATGTTTGCAATCACCCAACATCCTAGTCCAAGCAGCAAACGGGGCCAAAAGCAAAAGACCCCTTCCCCTTCTGTCCTCCGCAGCCGTCCCCTGTCCGTCCATTAGCCGGTGGTTATCTGTCGCCGTAAGGTTGGACTATCTTGAGAAAAACTTTATTTCCGCTCATTTTCATTTCTGTCAGACTTTCCATTGTAAATCTGATTTTCTCTGCCAGTAAAAGTAGTATGAGGTTGCAATTTGGCAAGAAAATTTTAAGCCTGGGTGTGATTTCCGTACCCCAATTTGATTTAAATTAGTTTTGCCATATTTAGTGAGAACTAAAAAAAGTCCCTGTAGCCGCTTTGGGTTGTCTATCGGGTCATTTTCTATACAATTTCAAAAGTCTGAAAAGTCACAGTGTTTATTTCTGATCATTTTATGTAGAAATGCATTAATAAATCCATGTTATCCCATTACTATCTTTAATGAAAACGACTTAATTGATAATAAAGAACTTGATGGCTTTTGGTTTTCAGCTACAATATCCACTTCTTTGAGAGCCGTATGTCTATCATTATTAGTGTTGAATCCCCAAGAGAAACGTAATGGATGCACACACTCAATTTTCAACCCGGCGCACTTCTGAAACAGTGTACATTTCTCCAGGGCAGCCCTGAGCTACCTGTTGCTCACCGCCAGCGCTCCTCTGCACCAAACAAAAGGCTCCTGGGACTGGAATAAGCAAGTTTCCAAGTAACAGTGCTCATCCTATAAGTCCGCAGGATATTGTTACAACACAATAAAGCAGCTTCTGGAGCAACTTAGGGCATATCATCTGAAGGTTTTCCACCCGGCGTCTCTACAGCGGAGGAGACAGGGAAAAACAAAAGCTTCCTCTCCACTCGGGGCACTCACCTTGCCACACAGTGGGGGTCACTTCAGCTGTGATCTGCTATTTAGACCTGAAGCCCAAGATACCGAGAAGCTGCCTTTCTTTTTGGGTTTGCATAGCTGGTGTTGGAGACAGGGATGCAAAAAATAATTCTGCACCAGAGGAGCTCACTCACTGGAATACACACTAAAGTCTGCTCTATTCTCAAATTCCACAGCAAGCAGAAATTCATGATATGTACACTTTTCATCTCAAGCCCCTATTTCCTTCATCAGGGAATTTCCAAAATTTCGCCTTTTTTTTTCCAGAACTGATCAGACTGCTTATGGATACTGTTGAGAGCAGGCGAAGCACAGAGAGAGCCAGTCCTTGTAAGACTCACATCCGTGCAGCAGAAATAAGAATGAAAGCATCTCACTCCACATTTCTATGCTGAAGGCTTTTTAAGAAAAGCATATGCAAGCATACTCCTATCTACAACAGCATTTCCCTGGACGTGAATGTCTCAAAATGAACCTCCCAAGGCCCAGAAATTCAGCCATCACACGCCAGTCCGCCCACCTCTACACTCCCCCCTCTGCCCCCTTCCACTCCTCACCTTGTATTTGCCAAAAAAATTAACTTCAGTGTCACCCGAGGGAAGTATTTCCACGAACCGAGGGAGGGTCTGTGTCCCTGCACACTCACAGACAGACTCCCGCGGTCTGGATGATGCTTTCACAAGTTAAGGGGCCTCACGCTTACTCAGCAGAGGAAATCTTTGTGTCTGTGAGGAATCACGCTAATTCCTATTAGTAAGAAAGGATACAGGGGCGAGGAAGCCTATTCTCTCATTGACCAGAAAAAGAGGCCCAGCACAAACAGAGAC
Source organism: Micronycteris hirsuta (assembly GCA_004026765.1). Taxonomy (NCBI): domain Eukaryota; kingdom Metazoa; phylum Chordata; class Mammalia; order Chiroptera; family Phyllostomidae; genus Micronycteris; species Micronycteris hirsuta. The sequence goes on along the minus strand of PVJI01003919.1, from coordinate 35,500 downwards.
CTCTGCCATGACCATCTGCAAAAAGGAAGGATGTTGTCAACTTTCTTCTCCCCAAAACTCTGACGACCTCTGCCTTGACCCTCCGAAACCAGAGCCACAGGAACAGGCTCTTCTGCAGGAATGGAGAGCTTTACACCAGAGACTCTCGGCACTGAGAGGCTTGTCGCCCAGGCTATCTCCCCCGAACATTTGCACTCACATTCCAAAGATGTTTCCGTTGCGCTGGAATGGCTGTAAATTTCTTTCCTGCACAATTCTTTCCAAACAGACTGCCATGAACTGTGCTCTGCAGCGGGAGTTCTTAACCGAGCACCATCCCGCTCATCACAACACATCTTTCAGACGCTGACTGTGACTGAGCTGGTGGCTGGGCCAAGGGAGTAAACTTTAAAAATGCAAATACATCCAGGAAAAAAAAAAAAAAAAACCTCCACCAGAGTTCTACCTTTAGTGATATATAAGTGACAGGAAAGGGAAACCTCCTTCACAGGCTCTGCTTAATTACGGAATCTGTTTGCTTACATTTTTTCAGGATATAGTAAAGAGCTGTTTTAAAATTTTTAAATAGGTTTTTTTCCCCCCAAATCATTAAAGGAAATGGGAGGTGAGAGGGTTCAAGAGAACAAGCATTCCCTTTCCAACACAGAAAGAACATACGTGCTGTTTGGGTGGATAATAAAACAGTAGAAAGCTTTGAATATTAAAGAGGATTGTTAAATTCTATCAAGAGTTTTCCGAAGTAAGAAACCAATGTACTTATAAAAAGAAAGCCTCAATCTTAAAAAAGAAAAGGCTTTAAACATATGATTAATACTGATACTGAAATTAAAAGGAAAGCACCTATAAAATCTCAATTGTCTTGAAGCAAAGCTTATACTTCTGCTCACTGACAGTGTTCTTAGAAGTGGGCTTTCTCTGGAGAGTTACAAGTATGCAAACGCGGAGTGCACAGAGACACGGACACACACATGCTACACCTTTGTACTACCCTGGCATTTTATTATTTAATTAAAGCACTCTTATTTTTCTAGCTCACGCACGCTTCCCTTGAGACGGCTTTGCTGTTAGCCTGCTGGCCTTGACTTCCAGCCAAAAACAATTCAGAAACAAAAAGGGACAACAAATCATATTTTCACAGACATTTTTATCCCTCAGTACAACCCTGTTTTCACACAACATCATACAGCCCCTATGAAAACTATAATTTAGGCCAATAGCCACCGAGCCCAGGGTTTGACGCATGGCTGCACGAAGTCCTCCCAGCGTAAGACATTCTGAAGTTCTTAATTGCAAATAAACTCTTTTGATAGAACCACTTTAACCGACACCGCTGGTTTGCAAACAGTGCCACTGGTACCGGTTGATGGATTAAAAAATAAAACCAAGCCAGTGAACGCAGTGCTGACACGCCAGCGATCTAAAGACGAGGTGTCTATCACTACCCAGCTCTGCGTTGTTCCGCTACTTTTTAAAGAGAAAGAGGCATCGGCAGGCTTGCAGTGCATCCCAGTGTCGCAGTCTGAAAGGCATCATCCAATGTGTGAAACAAGCCATTGACCAGGTTAATTCTCCCCACCCTTTCCCACGCGAGATTCTCACTTACCTGGTGGCAGCCTTGTAAGTTTGATTCTCTCCCATAAGATGAATATGAGCCCCTTTCGGTTTTACCTGCCAAGAGAAACAATTAAAAAAAATGTGTAAATTGTGTTTTTCCTTAAAAAAAAAAAACCCTGCAGGTAACAGATATCTATTTCTCTTCCCCGGTGTTTACATACGTGAAGTAGGCACTGCTGGCAATGTGTGCAAGCAAGAGAGGGAACGGCGCTTCCTCACTCTGGCTATGATAAACTGGAAAAAAATACCCTTCATTCCTATTCTTAGCCAAACTGCTCCACACTTCCAAAAACTGTCATTCCAATGGCCTCCACTTTCTCTAACAAACAAATTGTCATTCCTTATTTTCACTTTCTTCCTCTCTCACAAAATTTAAACAATTTCATTTTTATTTACACAGCAGGCAAATTATCTATGTAATGACCCTAGTCTAGTAATTCCCATTGATTATATTGACACTTAATGGTGAGGCCAAAGCTAATCAATCAAGGCTTTCCAGATGGTGAATACAGCAAAGGAACTATTCAAAATTCTGAGACTCTTTTTTTAACTCTCTTTCCCGAGAGTAAATTTCATCATGATCAAGATGATGATGGAATTTACATTTGGAAAAGAGGGTTTTTGAAAAATTGCCCATTCGGAAACTCACGTTCGGATTCTACCAGTAGACTCACTCAGCAGGACATGGGGTAATGGAATGTGATGTCCTGCTCCAATTCCAACAACCCAATTTTTATCTGCATACGGGGCTACGGAGATGTACACACAGCCTCAGACGCTATCTGGCCACTTCTAAGGATGAAATCAAGGCTGCCCATTTGTTTCTTTTAAAAGTGTGGTTGGCTTTAATAATCAGCAAGGAAGACAACAAAAGCACATTACAAGAGGTCTAAGCGGCAGAGTTGAGTTAGTGACACATGAAGAGCCACAGAAAAATCGATCCATACCTGAACATCTAGGGGCCCAGCCAAGTACCCAGAACACAAACCCCACGCCACCTCAGACAGAAGAATACTTCTTTCTTGCAGATGAGTTTTAAGGAGCACTGCTTTAACACCTAGGACTATACTATTTTCCAGTGGGAAAATTCAAAACTAGTATTTTGAGGAACTAAATGGTATCTATCTAAAGCTTATAGCCCTCCAAGTGCCCCCTCGAACTGAGTTAACGCAAACGCTGAAAGGGGCCGCCGTCGTTTTTTATGGTCTAGTCCTATGGCGACGCTGTCAGCGCAGGCCTTGGTGACGCCACGCAAAGAACGTCCCTGCAATACACCTTGTATCTGATCGAAAGCGCGCCTTGCACTTAAGTCACTATGTCCATAAAAGAGGATATTTTCAAAGAAAGCCAAACCTGAGCCTTAACATTAACCCTCTTTCCCCTAGTATTAACTTTTCTACTGATTTCCAGGAATCTGAAACTTGGAAAAACATCCCCCTCACCCATTTCTGGTATATTTCAAAGTAGGCAATCAATGTCCACATCAATTTCAATGACAAGGGAACAGGGGATCCTTGCACAGGCTGTCAGTCCTGGGGTGTCTAAGAGAGTAACTTGAATTGTATGAGGATTTTACATCGAAGAAAAGACTCATTTACCTGTTCAGCAGTGCAAATGGTCATACAGACATATTTCCTCTTCTGCATAAGTCAGATATAACCTATAGATGCCCCTGAACTTCTCTTTACAAATATTAGTAACAGAAAGACTCAACCTTTATGAGCTATCAAATGCTGTGTGCCCTTCCTTGAGCTCTTGCATCGAAAAAGCCTCAAGACAACCACATCATCATTCATTTCAAAATAATATTCACTTGTTAACAACTAGAAAGGCAGGTAAAGAGGTAGGTAAGTGTAGGCAGGCAAGCAGGAAGAAACGTAGATGATAGATAAATAGATAAGATAAAATTTGCTCTGACTTCCCAGGAAATTGAACTTCTAGTGTCTTGTTTGGTAATTTCTAAAAAACTGGATTGTAAAATACAATTGTAAAGAAGAAAGGCTATCTGTTTTTCTCTATAGAAGGAATTACTAAATCCATCCCCGGTATAATTTGACCACCTGGCACTATTTCCCAACTCGAGTCCAGCACACAAACCGCAGAAAGATGAATTTTCCTACCAGGGTTTCTCCCAATTCATTCATATATATATATATATAAAGTTAGAGCGATCCCTTCCATTATTTTGAAACCAGAAAGTCAGTACAAATAGTAAGAAAGAAAGATGGAGGGAGAGAGGGAGGGAGGGAGAGTAAGAGAATGAGAATAAATGGGAGAGAGGAGAGAGGAAAGGAGAGAAACCGAGGGAGAGCAGAATGGAGAGGCAAGGGGGCAGAAAGGGAGAGGAGGGGGAGAGATGAGAAAAATGTGACTTCATGCTGCACAGAGTCCCTGAAGCACTCCCGGCTACATGGGCCAGCATTCTTTACTATCATATCAGATACAGACTGCTTAATCTTAATTTTGCTTGTTAAAAAATATTTATCCAGATACAAAAATAAACCCACTGCAAATTACAAGTTGTCAGGGTTAAAAATCTACTCCTGTTTGTGTGGGGGAGGATAAGGGACCAGCATAGACATGAATCATTCTCAGTAATTTGAGTGTTTCCATGACATCAATGGGCACCGGTCCAGGACTCTGTCGAAGTCTGCGAGGTACCAAGGAGGCAGTGCAGCCAGCAGGAGGCTGGGAGGTGCACTCTTTTTTTTTTCTTTAGGATTATGCGCCTTGTAAAGATTTTATCTGTAGCATCCACTTTTTACCATCAAATAGATTGCTCCAGAGATCACGAGTGAACACATTTCATTCTGATAGTGTAAGCCTTTAACTTTATTACATCTTTTTGTTCCCAAATTCAACTATAAATCTGCCCTCAGAGCCCAAACCTCTGTTTGGGAGCAAAATAATCAGACAGAGACTGGATAAACTCAAGCACTTTCTCAAACGTATTATATTTACTCCTATCATTTCCTAATGACAGGAAGCAGCCATTTTACAACGACACCTCAGTTTCTAGGAAAAGAAATATCTTTTGTGTAAACTGTCCAGTAAAAATTAGCTATGGTCTTGATGTTGATTTTCTGCTTAAAATTCACTGAAACATTTGTTTCAGATAATAAAATTTTCAAGAGTGCCGATAACACGTTTGAGTGGGGTTCCTAAGTAAACTCTGTGTGCTCGCAAACACAAAAGCTCCTAAATATCTGCGTTTACTCTATGGCAGGCATGGATTTTTGTCCCTTATACCAACTGGCTGGCGCAGACAGCTTCTTTCCTCCTCTCTCCATTCTTCACCACCCACCTCCCCCCATCCCCCCAACCACAGCAGAGCTTTGAATGAGCTAAAGAGTCTATTTTTCCGATATTTAAAAGAGATAGCAGTGATGAACAAGCCCGGCACGTTCGCTGCAGAATTTTCGAGACACCCCTCCAGTACTAGAATGCGACAGCCGCTGCGGATATTTTTTGGCACGCAGACAATGGTGGCCGTGCCAAGCCCCATGGCTAAAACTACTCAAAAGAGGCATAAGGGTAGCATTAATCGCTCAAGTCTTTTACTGCATGGAGTACTGTTGTCCATATTTTAAAAACTAAAAGTACCCGTTAGTAACATTTGTCGTATGCCCAGAAAGGGTGCGTGTGTGTGTTGGGGTGCTGGGGGGGTGCGGGTATTCTGAAATACATACCACAAACAAATCTTGTCAGGCATTTGATTCATTTTTATACCTAAAAGGACCAAATGTTAAATTTTGCTGCTGGTGACAATCTGCTGTGCAGGAAACGAATGATATGACCTAATGGAGGATACTGAATGCTGAATGAAAGCTATAGAGAGGATTTTGTAAACTTAGCTGAGATATTGGCTAAATAATTTTCTTCCACAGAAATGATGTATACAAGGAACATGTACTACTATGTCACAGTTTTTTAAAATTAAACAAGAAAAACGCTGTAAATGAGCAGACACAACATCCGTCAATCAATCCTTCTAGAGACAAAGGAGAGCCATATGCAGCCCCCTCTCTAGAACAAGTCGGCATCTACAGCGAGCAAACAACCCAGGAAGTCAACTTGTTTCATCCAAATTGAACCTATCAGCTGCTAAAACCTATATTTAAATTTTATTATTAAAAATGGCACTGCTTGGTAATCAATAAAGGATTCACTTGCTGCTTCTGCTGCCCTTGAAAAACTAATCTAAGCAGAAAATACTGCATAAGCTACTTCCAGTTCTTTTAAAGACCAGTATTTTTGCTGATCTGTTCAGGAATCCTTTATCTTGCTGCCCCAAGAAGGGTAGGGAAAAATATTTTTATAATTTTCCATTTGACTTCCAATCTTTCTCCCAAAGCATCCACAGTATCCTGCTGTTAGGGAACACCATGGGAATTGGATAAGAATGAAAACATTGCATGGAGGTAAAAATGGCCTCACAAGTCCATTCATTCACAGGGATACATCTAAGAGGCATAGCCCTCAGTAGATTACCACACCCGGACAGTTCTGATCACCACGGGAAGGGGGAGAAACATCAAGAACCCCTTACTGATAACAAGATTTCTGGAGATCAGCTGTGACATAAGAGACCCCACTGGTGGTTGACCAGTAGGATAATAACAAGGTCATGTTCAGGTTTCTGGCCTTTCATTCTTAAAAGGGCACTCTTAAAATTATATATAATTGGTAGGTATTGAACCTATCCCTGAAAAATAGCACCTCTACAGTGAAACACATCCCATGAAAAGCCTCGCTAAAAATGATCTGATGCTGCAGGACAGTACTAACTACGGCTGTTTCACTGTTAATCCTCGTTCTGGGAACTGAAGAATGAGCCTTTTGTTCCCAGCCACCGGACTAGGGAACTCATCATAACCATGTAGGACTCAAAACACATTTCTGTCCCTGTCCCCAACCCCAACCTACTTCCGGTTACCCTATTAATTTTTTTTATATTGAAAAGTCTGTTTCATTTAAAAATGATTGCAATTCTTAGTGGTTCTGAAAATATACACGAGGTCATTATTCACAGTTCTTTCATCTTTCCCATGCCTGCTTTTTCCTCCCTTCCTCAAATAACAATAGCCATCCCTGCCATGCATTACCCACAATGCAAAGGGCTTGGGTAGACTATCGATTTATTCAAGCTGCACAGCAATCCTGTGGGGTGGGTAATATAAAACCTATTTCATAGGTGAGGAAACTGAGTTACGAAAATCGCCAGAGGTCACATAGGTGGTAGGTGATAAAGCCAGGACTCAAACCCTGGAAGTCTGATTCCAAACGTTGGACTTTTAGCACTATGCTGCACTACTGATATTTAAACTCTGAAAAAAAAAAAATCTACAAATAAGCAAGAAGCCCAATACTGAACACTCAAACCCCAGAGCTCAAAACACTCATGAATTTGATATGAAATTAATGAAAGTGTCTTATAGGGGGTGGTGATTTACAGTTACATGGTGTTTTACTCCTAAAGGGTCTCTAGGTACTTTATAGCTGCGCAAATGCTGTGTACCAGGATCTGATGTCGTACAAAAAGCTACAATCATCTCCACATTAACCTGAAGCAACTAACCAACACAAACATAGCTGCACACGGCATCTCTATGCCTTCCCTACGTGAAGAGTGGGACTGCATTTAAAATGCACAGAGAAGACTAAATGTAAAAACATAACTACGATACAGGACAACACAGCCTTGCTCACCAAGTGTCTTCTGTGGAATAATAACCTCACAATAGGCTCCAGAAAACTAAAGGGAAGCTAAGTAAGAGGGCCGGGAGAATGTTGCAAGCTATCTCTATTTCTTTCCCAGAAATCTCCCCTGCACCTTAGCAAGCCGAAGCCCCCGAGACATCCTGTAGTGAGGATATTTAATTTTGCGCAACATTATCTTTCCTAAACTCGTTTGGCTGCATATACCTGCCCCATTCTTTCTCCTATTAATACAAGTCCTGAGGAACTTCAAGAGCTACTAGTATAAAAAACAACATGAAGAATTATGGGTTTAACGTATGTTTGTAATTTTCTATCAAATAAACAATGTAAGTTTTAGGACTGAATTTTATGTACTTTAAACTGATCTGAAAACAATGCTGACTTTTTGTGATGTTTCTGTGTGGATGCACCTTTGCAGCTGTACCTGACTGGTCAACCTGAATTATCCCTGATCCGAGTCTGGAGGTAAGAGAGTCTGGGTTTGCAAGATATCAGAAGCCGATCTTATTCTTTCAATTTCTAAAATTCAGAGAAGAACACTGGTTCTCTCCTACAGAATCTTAGTATAGCAGGACAACTCCTGTTATCATCCATAGGCATTAAGAAATCAAATTTTAATAAACTTCATGCTAAAAGAACTACAACTCAATTCCAGTAGACAAACTAGTCATTCTACAGCTCAGAAAATTCTCCTTCTCCACTTCTTTCTAAATTGAAAACAGAAAAAAAAGTTGGGGGAAAGGGTGACTAGGCACACAGTTTGTACCAAAGAATAACAGGAAATAGGGAGCTAGCCATTTTCCTGGAAAAGACTAGCATTAGTCCTTTCGTTCATTGATGTTTTTAAGTCGCAAAAATAGAAAACTCACTAATGACCTATAGCTCTGACCCTGGAAAAGTAGTTTGGCCTGCAGTTCGTCATGGATGCACCTCATGCAGTCTAGACACTGTGCTGCCTTCACAGCGGTGGGTGCCCTCAAACTCCAGATGTGCCGTGCATCTTGAGACATTATCAAAACTCATTATTTCAGGGTGCTGCCCATGGGTCAGAACTGATATGCGATTATCCTTAAAGCACTTATATTTGTAAAGCACAATCTAGGGTGCAGATTAATTTAACTTGCATTATTTAAGAGAACATACCCAAGAACCCCTTAGATGGTCACTTAATCCCTATTTTCAATGAGATTACTCAAATTAAGAAACAAGTTTATACCCGAGGTTATACAGATACTTAGAGATGAAGTTAGAACATGAACTTTCAATTCCAGTACAAAAGCCTGTTTTTACAACATGCCACCTCTTTTTGGCATATCATAGATGCATTATCAATGTAGGTTGTGGGAGCCAACATCACCCCCCTGTCTTTTCCCTGTATTCCCGCAATCCTCCTCTCAAATAATTTTAACTCAATTTGTAGTAAGTCAAGTCCTTTAATGGATGAAAATGTTAAAATTGATAAACATTCTGAGTGACCATCCTCTGGGAGATCAACGCAGAATAAAAATACCATCTTAGATTATTTCATGTGCAGGAAAAAACAGCCAAAATCATCGCCCTCACCCAGTGCCATGCTTAGGAGACATGAGCACCTGATCAGATTAAAGTGCACAAGTTTTATGCTTTATTTTCCAAATGCAGGAAAATCTTTCCTTGAAAATAACCCTCATTCCATAGAGTGTGCAATTAATCAACATAATCATGGGGATAACTTAGCTGTTTGGGGAGGTGTGTCAAATAACTCTTTAAGGCCACTAAAGTGCCACTTGAGCCACCAGAGTAATGATTTTCTGAATCAGCAATTTGTACAAGGGTCCCCTGGAGACCTGAAGGACTAAGGGCAACCCCCAAATCACTCAACTTACTTCTAATCAGTAACTTGCCGCTGGCTTCGCGTGAATAAGACCTTAACCGTTCTATCGGCCCTGTTTTACATTTCTCCCGTGGCGTCCATGCCGACGGGGTCTGACCATGGCGCCCGGAGAGTGCGCGGCCTCCGAAGGCACACCGTTGGCATTCAAAATCTTATCTTTTATTAGAAGAAATTATAGTTTCATATAAAAATGAAGAAGGTGATATTTGCAATATATACCAAAGGTTCAAAAGCAAGCAGAAATAAAATGTGTGTGCTACATTCTTAGGGGCAGAGGAAGACATAAGATGGGAGTGGAGTAAAACAATCCCCCAAAACTCAGTTCTAAGGCTAAGAAACCTTGCTGGTCATGAAAATTATCAGTGAAAGTTTTCTTAAAACAGATCCCTGGGGTCTCTACCCCAAAGTACTTGAGCTCAGTGGAGTGGGATCTGGCATTTCTACTTAAAAACAAAAACAAAATAAAATTCCACTGGTTAGGTCAGTGAGCCACAGAGTAACAAATTTAAGAGGCAGGCACAGACTTTAGGGTCACAACAGAGGAAACTCCAATAAACCTGGTAAACTAGTGGAGAACAAAAAATCAGTGACTACCTGATGCTACCCATGTAACTGGATTTTAAAAAGACAAACGGCCGTTACTTTCCGAGGCCCTTTCAGACAGTTACCACGTGAGCATTTCATGCGTCAGAACAGTGGTGCACAAGAATCTGTAAAGCACGCAATCCCTGACTAGTCGGGGCACTGACCTCTGTTCCCTTAGACTGTCAAATAATACCAATGGCCAAGACAACAACAGTTGTCCAGTGCGGATGAACCAAAATGATACCAATTTTTTAAGTCAGGTTGGCAAAAAGTATATATTTTGGTGTGCCACAGAATATTAGTAATTAGCTTATGTACACCGTGAGGCAGAAAAGGTCGAAAATCACTGGGTTAGAGAAACCTTTTCCTGGCAGCGCACTAAGCCTTTACATCGTTCATCTCCACTAATGAAGACTGGCTGCTTTAAAGAAATCAACCACATATTACCAAGCAGAGTCCCCTGACAAACGATACAATTCCAGGACAGGAGAGCCCTGGAGGTGAACGGCTGCCCCTCCTCTATCGGCCCCGGGGGCCGCTGCCTCGACAGGGTCCCTTCCCCAGCTCCACCCCGCGAAAGGTCAACCTGCAGTGGGCCTGCTGGCCGTACCCCATGTATGTATGCATGCCCCTCTGCCCGTGGTCCTCTGAGGGCACTGCAGTCCACGCCAAAGAGAGAACCCGTTCTTTGATCTCTCTGGAGGACATCTACAACACTTCTGGCCAGACATGGGACAGACAACACCCTATGAGCAAGACTTTGTTGCTGAACTAAATTATTTGGAACTTATCAGCAAATCTTAAGAAAATCAGTAGCTACACTTCACGACACAGATCGCTTTTAGCAGTCAGTTACTTGCTGCCCATTTAAACGTGATGTCCTGACAGAGTCCTACTAGCATGAGATGTAAACATGAATCATGACCACACTCTGAGTTTGGTACAGGGGAACGGAAAATGGAGGAAAAAGTTTAGTGTTACATTTGTCAGAATGTTTCTCTGGGAAAATTACATTTTTTAGCACCTGGCGTGTAGGCCACGGCCTCAGTTTTCAAGCTGAGCTCAGAGCTAACGAGAACATAGCCATTATCACCTCTTAAAGAAACCACACACACTTTACGTGATACTCAAGACAGCACAAAAATAGAGGGGGTGGAGGTTTCATGAAGATTTTAAGTCATCATACATGTATATAACACATATAAGTATTATACTTACATATATACACACATTAATATAAGTAACACGTTTCACCCCAGACAGAAGGGAAGCCAAGTGTCACCTGCATGTGTATCTGCAATGTCTTACATCAGCCTTTCTCCAGCCCCAGCACTGCACTGTGATTGGTCTAGAGTCCCTAAACATACACGACTGAGAAGTTAAGGGGAAACAGCCCAGAATCCGTATACGCGTATTTGAGGCCATCCACACAGCAGGCAACAAGGATGACCGCTAACCTGTTGAGGCTGCTCTTCAAGATCACCTTTAAGAGAATGGACCTACGAAAACCATACTCAGAGGTTAACAGGACCAAACCTCTCAGAGTATGATTCCCCTCACTACTCACTGTTAACAGAAGGTGACAGTTCACAGATAAAACTACACAAGCCACGGAGTTCCACACAGGAAAGTTAAGAAAAGCCTTCCAATTGCTCAGTGTAAGAGCGTGACTAAATCAAGAGAGGAAGGCGGCGGGGCACAGCCAGGAAACGGAGAGGCAGAGGAAAGGATGATCAGAGAGGAAAGGAGGAAGGAGAACGGGGTAGTCAGAACAGTGACCTCATCCTATCAAAATATGTGAAAATAAAATACATGACATGGGATATTGTTACAGGTGGCACTTTTCACCTCTGAAACTTATCCAAATGATGATCTGAATAGGTGTGAAGGAGATCCAAGAATCATGGGATACAAAAGTAACTGTTTGTTGAGTGCCTCCATGGACCACGTGCTGGGTGCTGGAGTCAATGAGGGACATTATCCACAGGCGGTAAGAGTTTAGAGGGCTGCGGCAGGCAGCAAGCCCCACGCCGTGCCTGGATCAGGGCTGGAAGGGACGTGGTGAGAAGCACAGAAGAAGAGCACCCGCTGCGACTGAACTGCATCTTGGTGGCAACAGGAAAGATGTGCATTGGGGACTCGGTGCAAGATGCCTCTGTAACAGATCTAGTGGGCACTTGATACTGGCATGCAGTGTATAGTTATTTGGCAATGGTAAATAAATCAAAGTAAATTAAAAACTAATAATCGCATAATTTATCGCAAACATTTTAAAGTCCCTGGCACCTAAAACTGGAAAGACAGAAAGTTGAAAGAACACTTAAGATGACATCCCCCCTCCTCCAACTCTAAGCTTTTGTATCATTTCATACTTTGGGGAGCTGGTTTTGGAGTTTTGACGGAATTTGCTTACAAATGAGAGAAATCTGTAATAGAAGAGAAAAGAACTGTAAAGATCTAAACTCTCCGTATAACACCTTACTGATTCAATCAAGACATATCATTTCAGAGCTATGTGGAAATCACTTGTAATTAATTATCATAAAGAATTTGATAAAAATGTGTCAGCCCAAAGTGCTGCTATTTTTAAGACACATGCCTTTTCCAGAGCCCTGGTCTTCCCTAGCAGAAAGCAAGGCTTCTCTGCATTCAAGCTGTGGAGGAGAGGCCAGGATGCCCCTGCTGGGACTGTCCGGGTAGAAGTGAGTCCTCTGACCTGGGAACACAGAGGCCATGGTGACTTGCTCCTTTAACAGCTCACGCCCCATCAACGACTCAAAGTGGCAAAACAAAACAAAAAAATGTTCCACTCAAACTACCATTCTCGGTGTCTGCCAGGGAGGACAGCTTAATTTGATCTGCAGGAAACAAATAAAATAAAATGCCTTTATAAAATATTACAATGCAAACAGAAGCTCGTTTTCCTCCACAAAGGAAGTGAAAACTGTCAATTCTATCAGGGAGTTCTCTACCAGGGACAGCCTACCTGATCCATCACCTACCATGAGTAATGTTTCAAATTTCAGTGATTTATTCTTTTAAGTCAATCCCCACCTTAGTCAAATAAGAATTCTTAAGTGTAATCGGGCCAGGAGGAACTACAAAAATAAATGTGATTAATGGAAATGTAAAATCAACCACTTAAAAACTCAAGAGTGGCATATATTTTACATGCTATTTAAATTAGCAGGGCTCTATTTAGCAAAAACAAACCAAAACACACACACACACACACACACAACTTCCATTTCCAAATAAAAACAAATTAAGTGCCATACTCAGTATTAACCTACAACTTTATAATTACTGCAATATATGATTAGTTGTGGAAAAGTGCAAAAACAAAGCAAAACAAAAAACAAAAAAAAACCCAACCTTGAAAAGTAAGATATTAAGAACCCACACACCAGTGAGTTCCAGCATGAGCAACCAGCAGAGGGCGCACATGCCCCAACAAGAGCTGTCTGGCCAGGTACCACTCTAACTCATTTAGGAATAAGCCTGACCAAAATTTTAATAGAGGGAGGAGGGAAAATTGTCCTATCAGTGGCATTAACAAAACAAATGTGCTTGGTTTAGGGTTAGTAAGAAATATACACAAGTGCACTTTATTAGCAAATGCTGATTTTAACAGAAACTTCTTAGTTGCTTCATGGAAAGATGTTCATTAAAAAGAGAGAATTCTTTTGTATAGAAGTGAGATTATATCAGTCCTCAAGGCCATTATAGTTTTTCTAGATCACAATTAAGAATCATCTATAATAAATAAATTTTTAGACGTAAATTAAGTATTAAATTTCTAACACCTAAACACACATTTTGGTGAGTATATTAAATTACCCTTTGCAAACAGAAAGCCTTTTTTAGTGTATTTACAGGTGTCATGTACATATTTATTAATTTTTGTAACCCTACAACAATCAAATATGTACCATTTTATGATTAAATTAAGACACATAAGTTACTTATTTTCCCACTGGTTTGTACTTGACTGATTATTTAAAACTTGTCTGTTCCAGGCCTCTGTCTTACAGTAGCTTTGGGTTCCAGCAGGTTGCCCCGGGAGAGTCCCTCACGGAGCTGTGTGTGCATGCGTGTACAGAACGGGCACCATTTGTTCTTTTAGGGAAGTTTTCCTATAAATGCAAAAGCCATAAACTCCTCCCAGTGCTTTCCAAACTTGTGATTTCAGACACAATATCACTAATTAAAATAAAGAATTACTTCATTTAAAAAAATCATTAAAATCAATGTCAAATAGAAACTTCTTACATTTACAGATAAAAATTAATCCACAGCTGTACAATCTCTAACTTATAGTGTGTTAGAATAAACAGAAAGCTTTTACTTAAGTTTCAAGGTGGAAAGCTTGGTAGGATAATGACCTGCCCCTTGTCCACCCACCTAAACGATCACTTCAACCTCACCTCTACACACCAGACAGAAACAATAAAGCCATGTACCATCTCAATCAGGGGATTTTTTAAAGCTTTCTTAGTAGATTTGAAAGTTAAACTGAATTTACAACATATACAAACCAGGTGCTTTAGCTTACACATATATAGGTCATGATAAATAATACTTATCTTTAGGCCGATGTGGCTACACCATTTCTGCCTAAGTTAAAATGACAATGCTCTATTTCTAAGCACTCGATTCTGAAATGTTTGCACAATCTGTTAAGTCCGGGCACATTTAAACGATTCTGACGTGCAGCCTGCGAAGGCCAGTGGCGGGGATAATGCCTCTTTACGTGGGTAAAGTGCTGTGGCATAGAGGTCACTCTCTTAAGGGGAATCAACTGTGTGTCTCCTCTTTGCATTTCCACGACAATCCTTCATCCTGCAGCCTGGAGCTGAGAGTGAAATGCAAGAAAGGAGCCGAGTGCTCAAAGCAAAAATCTGCTTCCAGGACAATCCATTATATCTGACAAGTTAAATGTTCCATGGTAGGCCATATGGCATCAGTGCAGGCCCGACGATGGAAGAGGGGAACTCAGCAAATGCATCACAATTAAGGAGTTTGGCTACAGACTTTACTTTGAATTACTTTATTTTTTTATTAAATTTGAAATGCTGTCCCCCTAATTTTTAACTGAATCTCTTTTATGAGACAATTCTTAAAGAAGTTCCATAATTTCCTTCTCATCTCCTGACTGTGGGTGCTGATCAAGGTTAAGGGACACGTGGCCATTTTTAGGAAACAGAGCTTCAAAGAGGGGGACCTGTAGCCTCCTCTCAAAATTTTCAAGACAAATAATATGTAGCCCCTACCTGTTCCCTAGATTAGAGTATGCAAAGAAGGGAAAATGTCATTCGGTTAAGACATTTAAATAAAACTGATACAGCATTAAATGAAACCAATTTCTAGTTTCAGGCCCCCAAAATCTTAAATGCTGTACAGTCATAATTTGCATGTTCCTGTTTCTTCCACAGTTTACTTAATTTTAACCAAAGTAACAAATTAATTTGGTTCTCGGTTGAATCTGGCTCCTCCTAGCAGGACACCAAAAAGGAACACTCTGAACGCCTGCTAATACCATGTCCAAGAGATAAGTCTTAAAAGCTCCCTAAGACACTCTGATTAAAAAGCAGGTTGTCTGTGATAGTAAATATTTGATGTTAGGAACAATGTAATAGAAATCATATTTGTACTATATCCATTTATTACAGTAAGGGAGGGGAAGATTAAATTAATGAAATGACCAAAGTAGTATTATTATGCAATGATACATGATTATATAAGGAAGGAAAAAAAAGTCCCTATTTCTTGTGAAGCCTTCTCAGGAAGATAACTGGACCTAGAATAAAAAAACTGAAAAAGCTTTCCGCAGAAGTGTCCAAACTCATCGATCTGGTCCAGTGTCACACAGCAATTGTATCACCTCCCTCATTTCCTCAGGATGACGCATGACGCATTCTTGAGCAAGTACAGTATGAAATAAATTGTCATGGGTAGGTTTTTCTAAGCAATAATGATTATCATTTAAGTATTCACACTGGTTTGCAAACATGAAATTCACAATAATTAAGATAAACATGCATCTTTCCGAAAGAGAAGACACTAGGACTCATTTCCCTAAACTATTTTCACTCTCCATTTCTCCAGAGGGTCACTATTTCCCTCAAATGTACCCGCTTCTGCCTTAATTAAGAATAACATTATTTCAAAGAGCATATCCACATACTTCATAAAAAATGGGTCACTGTGCATCATGTTAAAAATTATGAACACATTTTCTGGCGTCCCCAAAGTCACTATTTGTCAATAATCTAATATTATCTTACATTTGCATTTCCCTTATTTTTAAATATGACACAATTTATTGAATCATGAACATGGCATATGGATTATGAACTGGTAATATGTATTAAAAAATCACTTGTATACCTCTTTGCATTTTATCAAGTGCTTTCCCATACATGCTGTTTCTTATAAGCTTCGTGGTAATTCTGTTAGGTAGTTATCATAACTATTATCAGTAATACTTCTACTCTGCACATGAGGACAAAAGGAGACTCAGAGAGGTCCATGGATCTGACCTAGAGCATGCAGCTATGAAACGAAGGAGCCACGTCTCCTGCCCGAGCCACGTCCGCACGGCACTGCCACGCCACATCGGGCATCGAGTGAGCACGCGGGAGCATCAGAAACAACACAGGCAAGTCTTACTGGGGAATGCAATTACTCACGTCAGACCTTTTTACTTGGTATTCGAGAAAAAGTAGCTAGATATTTTGGTAGTGATAGTGCCCAGTTTGAAAAAGGCACCAGAAATCCTATGCTTGGGTTTCCCAGGAGGAATGAACACATATTCAACACACAATTACACTTACACAGGAGCGCGCACACACACGCACTTGTAAAATGTAGCCACGCACACCTCAGCACCAACAGAGTGCACAGGCCATTGTGTGCTGCAGACCCCATTCCTGTATTCACGGACCCACACTTTTTTACTAATTAAAATGTCCAGATGGTGGAATAACACCTGATCTGAGGGGTTTTAAGAACAGTCATTGTCGGCGCTCAACTCCTACACTGTTGACAACTTGGAAAAGCTGGCCTGCACTGAATTTTGTATGCGCTGCTTCCAAACCATCAGCAAAATTCAGTTAAAACTTTAATAATTTGAACACAAAGAAGCCCACACTAAACTCTACCAAGAAAAAAGAAGGAAAGATTTGACCCCCAAATCATTAGTATTACTAGAAAGCTCCTGAGCTCCAACAGAACCAAGTGCCACACCACATCACAGCAATACAATGTATTTCATAGAGGGAAAAGGTCATGAACAGAGGACCAGGATGAGATCAGAGCTACTCAGTATCTCTTCATTTCATAAGTCCCCTTCTCTCATCTTTAGCTTTTTATAGGTTAACTAAATAACAACCAATTAATTTTCAATTTTTTTTCTTTTTTGCATTTTTAATACCACATGTAAGTGTAGATCTTAATCATAAAACAGAATATTTACTGTCTTATATGCTTTTTCAAAATATGGATTTCTGGGAGGACTCCTGAAATTCAAGTGAGGCCCTGGCTCTTGAATAATATACTTCAGGAAATCACAAATGCTTTTTAAATGTTTAAGCAGTTACTTCCTAATCCTAAGTGGATTCTTTTTTTCTCAAGCAAACATTTTTGCAAATATTTAGGCTGCTTTGATACGCAAATGTTCTCCCAAACATTTCCACCAGCCAGCCACTAAAATCTCTCCACAGACCCCAACCAATGGGAAAGTTTGCAAGGGAAATACGAGAAGCAACTGGGTGAGGACATGCCAGGAACGCTGGCTTCACTGGCCTCACACAAGTGGTGATTTTGTTGTAATACCTGAAACAAAATCTTTGGATGTTTCAGCGAAACAACTACTTTAAAATTTTCAGTCACGGGGCTGTAATTTTCCTTGACTGAAGCATCAGCTTCTGGGGAGAGGGGAGTAAAATGGATCGCCCACAGGTTTCTCATTTCAGAGTTCAATAACTGCAGTAACTGGGGCTTGCTGCTGGACAGTGATCATCTCATCACTTTAGGAAGAAAATACCCATAGGAATTAAAATGTGCAAAACAGGAAACAGAAAAAGTAATAAATAATGCCACAACTAGGGTCCCAAGTCTTGACAAGGACTATAGTAGTAGAATACTTTAAAAAATGTTCTCCCAAGGGAGTAAGCCAGGGGAGAGGAGGCTGCTAGAGCCATGTTCACTGTGTAAATAACTCAAGAGATAATTTGTGCCAACACAGGACTTCGAGAAATAAAAACAAGGGGGTAGTGTTCAAAAATAACTTGTAAATACAGTATGATTATAAACACTGCTTAAAAACAATCCTCAGTACTCCCTTTCCCTTTCATACTCCACAATCAACCCCAAACTTGTTCTGGGAAATAATGGGATTCCCTAATAACAGGTCAGCAAATCATTTCAAAGAAAGTCTCCAGTTTCCTCAGTCACATAAGCCACCAGAGGCTAGCCACACTGAAAACAAAACCAAATTTCAGGATTCCGGTTGCTAGTGCCGTGCCAGGCATCACCGATGAAGGCATGAGTTGGTAAACGTTTGTGAATTTGGTGGGAGGAGAACATTGACAGTGAGTTTATCAACGCCAGTGAAACACTGAGCTTATAAAATCAAAAGAATCTGGGTTTCAAAAACTAACCTGCAGATCCACACGTGTCCCTTCACTTCTGCCATCACTTCCTCATTTACACATATTAGAAGTGGTCAAAGATTTCATCAGATGTGGTTTTGACAATAGCAGCTAAGTGCCTAAAGCCACAGATTTTAATTGAGCCCAAAATACAGATTTGGGGTGGGAGGGGAGAACCAATCACAGCAGGAAGTGTTTTAAAAGAGAAAAAAAAAGGGAAACATTATCTTGAGTAGTTACTCTGCACTTAGTTGTACTGTATGAAAAAAAAATTTAAAAACCTCAATAAAATGTCAGAACTAACCTATCGTTTCAGATTGCTTACAGGTGAAATTCTACCATCTGGATGGGCAGTTTGCCTGCATAAAAAAGAAGTAAACTAAAAGAAAAAAAAAGTAAAGCCTTCTTCTGCCTGCTATTTTAACACAATAGATTATTAAAAAAAAAAAAAAAGACAGGCCACCATAATCTCCAAACAGGACACGCCATGTCTACACACACACACATTTATATATAAACTGTGAGAACAGGAAAGTTGGAAAAGCAAGAGATTGAAATAAAAGTCTGTTTCTTAGACGTCTGAGATTCATGAGGAGTAAAAACCTAGTCATTCTTAATTGCAAAGTAGAGAAAAAAAAAGATTTAAACTTCTGATTAAATAATTGATGGTGCTTTCTATTTTACTGCGATACTCTAAAAAATAAGACTTTGCATATCAAAGTTTCTATCTTCCCCTAACTAGGCATCTTTATATTTATACTGGGCTAGCAACTTTGGGAATTACAATTTAACTTTATATAAACAGGAAACTGCGTCTTAGGAACTGCCTGAAGTTGTTTTACATCATTCCAGAGTGAAAATGCTTATAAATTTGACAATTTAATAAAGATATATGCTTTCATTCTCCCCCTTTCTTAATCCTTATACAAACCCCTTTTAAAAACACACACACATCTGCCTCAGCAAAAAGATCTGACTGAGTAACAATCATTGTTTTAACCTAAAGATTAAATCTGAAATCAGGTCAAAACTCTACTGAGGTTTTTCTTTGCAGTGCTGAGGGCGAGATAGAACTTTCAGTTTAACTTCAGGCTAGGATGACAAAACGTAGTTCCAGGCTGGCACCAAATGGTTTTTGCCAATCTACAGTCGCACATTTTGAAAGCAATACACTGAGGGTTTATAAATTAATAGCTCTCTGTACGGAATGCTTGTCGATATCTCGCTTCTGGGGTTTCTGGGTAACCATTTTGATTGCACGGTGTCTCTTAAAATTACGCCTGAAACACAACACTAAACCCGAAGTGTTGAGTGAGAGAATCATGGGCACATTCCCAAACTCTTACACTAAACCACAAAGGGAGCAGATTAAACAGAAAAAGCACTAAGAAAACAACTACCATCCAAAAAAGAAAAAAAAACACCCACCCTGAATAGAGAAATAGAATACTTGCTTTTCTTTCGACCTTATGGGTAGCACACGAGGGAGGCACCGGGAGCATAAGCACAAGGACGTGGTGAAGAGTCGCCAAAAAGCGTGTGGATGAATAAACTGCCGTGGCGTGAATTTGCCAGCGAGAGGACAGAGCACAACATGCTGGGGCTTGGCTGTCCTAACATGTTTTACTATGTAAATTTAAATAGTCTTGAAAGGGAAAAGGAAAGAGGGAAAAAGGTGGAGGGATTTTTTTTTAATATTAAAAAAAAAGTTTGCCAGAAATCCTCATACCTGGGTCACAAATAAAAGTACTTTCAGTGCTGTTATTAAAAAAAAAAAAAAAATCTAGTTCTTAGGTTAAAACTCATCACATGTTTCCTACGGTGGAAATTTAGGGGGGAGGCTTAAAGAGTTAAAGACTCCCTACCATTAATTTGCATCTGGTGCTTTTAGTGTGTGTGTGTGTTTTTTTCTTCCCTGAAAAGTTGGCAGAGCCGCCGATTTTCCATAATGCAAGCATTTGGGAATTGTGAGCGGAATGAAACCGATCCAATCTCCTGACTGCGACATGAATTTTCATTAATTACAACCTTGTCAGCAAAAGCATTATCAAAGCTGAATATGAAAATGCTAATGAGTCCTCATTTGCATATTTTTCTTTGTTGGAATGTCATTAATTATTACATTTTATGATGATGAATGCAGCTGTCGAAGCTCTCCGATGCATAATTAGCCATCAGAATGCCAGGAGCCGATCAGCATTTTTTGGGTAAAAAAAACAAATTTCACTTCCACTCTCCCCCCATCCCAACACCACCCAACACACACACACACACACACACACACACACACACACACACACACACACACACATCCCTGATGACGACAGTCCTGAGGTCGGACTTTGGGGAAGCTGAAAAAGGCTCCCTTAGAGGAAATTAATTTTTGCTTTAAAATTATTTTGTTTTTAGCAGATAACGGTCTTATACAATAGAAGCAGTTCTTAATAAAAAAAAATCGTTATTCCAGCTTAATTAATGCCACGCTTAATTATAACACCATGATGTCAGCGGTTTTAATTAAGTATTGGCTCCGTTACAAAAAAAAAAAAAAAAACACTCCTCGCTGCAGTAAGAGTCACAATACACAGATTTGTGCAAATCATTTCTGCAATTTTTTGGTCTTCCGTGGTTCATGAACTATTCAGATATTAACAGGCAGCATGAAAACTCCAGGCACACACACGCTTGCGCAGGAGGGCGCAAACACGCACAGCACACCCACTCGCGCGCACGCACGCACACACACACACACACACACACACACCCAAGCGAAGGGGGAAACCCGTACTTTCCTACTACATTACTTGGATAGACTTTAGAGCTTACCTAGTTGACCACTTTTTTGAGCTAAAGTGTAAGTGAAGATGACAAAACATAGCTCATCCTCTCTCAGCCGCTGGGAACGGTGTTTATAAGTAAAAAAAGAAAAACAACACAGAGCAGATGGGACCATTACACATGACCAAACCAATCAATCACAGATGAAGGGCCCAGGTGCAGCGCAGCCGTGCAACAACGCACCATTTCACAGTCTGTCAGACACACACACACGGTCGTTCATGAGTGACCCTCGTCGGCTCCCCCCGGACCTCATCTGGAGCGCTGCGCCCCTCTCGCCTGCCTAGGCTCCAACTGACGTCTTCATAATCGCCCTGTCTTCCTATCTGCTTTGGCTCCTGTGAAGAGGAGAGGATGGAGGGGGTGGCGAGGGGGGAGGAGGTGCTTGGTAGGGGGGAGAAGGGAGAATGGGGAAGGGAGATAAGGCAGGGGCTCACATCATGCCACTTAGGCGGAGTCCAGCCTTCTTCCTCCGCCATCCCCGTGGCCCCTCCCTCCCAAACCACCATCACGGTCACTTCTCTAACCATCATTAAGCTCATTAATTTTTAAGGGTGACTGCTTGGTTGCTGCACCCCAACTGTCTGCCATTAGAAATAGAAATTTTGTTTCTGAGTTTCTTGCCTGCAAGAAAGAAAGATGTGTGCAAGGTGACAAAGTTACAATTAGATCGAAATGTTAGAAATTAATTAATTAGACCTGATTAGCATTACATGTCATGGCCCCCCAAAACTAGTTCAAATAAAACCCTAGTTACTCAAATGGCCCTGAGAAGCCAACTCTGTCTCAACATTTTGTGTCTTAAGTAATTTCCGTGGCCTTCGGCATCCTGCAACACAGACATACCCAGGAATCACTAAACCCAAATGAAATTGTACATTTGCAAGGGCCACAGGTTAGCCTGGCAACACACTGAAATCCAAACTCAGACACAAGTGAAAGTGAGACTCCTGGTTTTAAAATCAGAATTCCTAATTCACTGTCTGATTTTGTGGCTTTGCACTTTCTGTTCCTTACAAAAAACATACCAACCAACCAGCCAACAAAGTGGGGAAGAGAGTAACCAAGAGAATGCAGAACACACCACTGAAGTGTACCCACCACCTTTAGAAAAAATCTCATCACATCAAAAAAAAGAAAGAAAGAAAGAGACTGGTTTTATTGATTCAATATACTCTTTAATCATGAACTCCTTCTTAAGCCTAGGTAATTTATAACCAAGTTTTTGAGATCTGTTGATAGAGCACAGATATTAGAAGCAACCAGCTCCATGGACTCAAAGAACTGAAAATGGATACTCCCCCAGCTTTAGGAGGAGGCTGCTTACCCGGTGATTGAATGCTCTCAGCAATTTATGATTGATTTTGCCCATTTGGAGATAAGGAGTTTCAAAAAGCCCTCAAACTCTCAAAGAACAACTATATGACTGCAAACCAGCTAAAAGGATTCGGGTCCCAGAATGCTCATGACATTTTTAGGTTTTACTGAAAAATTTACACTGAGAACAAGAAAAAGTTAATCAAAATAGACCATGCAATCCAGACCCTCTAAGGATTAAGTCAAGCATGATTTATATCATTTACATGCAGTTTCAGGTAATGGCACAGAAATAAAGAGTACAGACTAAGTTGGGATGAGCGAGTGGCCCACCTAAAATCTGCATGCCGTTCCATTTACAGGCAAAGGCAATTTTACAGAACACTAGGCAGATTGGATTTGTTGAAATGAAAGCTTTGTCTCTTAGCATGGGCCCTACCATCAATTCAAACGTGTTCTCAAAATGGTTTGATGGCGCACTTGGTTTTGGTTTATGTTTTTTCCTTTGAGGATTCAGTATGCCTCTCATCTCTTTACCATCTAATTTGTCCTTTGAAAACTTTTCAATATTGAAGTAATCATGACGTGTCCTGTAATTTTTATGCTTAGTCCTTGTTAACAAAGACCCTCATCTCTGAACTCTAGAGGAAAAACAGAGAACATATTTATTAAAATCTTACATAGATATGCAGAAATGATCACCTTGTGTTTTGAATGTTTTTCCCCCCTCAAGGAACAGACTCTACGCATTTGCATTAATAAATTTCTATTTTCAAGCTCAACAGAAATTGCAGTACAAAAAGCAGATGTGTACATTGGATTCTTTCAAATTAAATTTCCAAAAAGCAGAGACTATTCTAGCTCAAGATCAAAGGAACTAAAACATGATCTCCTCCCCCTTCCAATATAATTACAGAGATTTCATTTCTTTTGTTACAAGGAGCACAACAGGTAAATCTTAAACCTGAAGGGTAATGATCAGGTGCCACAGCTCAGCTTTGCTGGGAAGCTGACTTGCTCTG
The DNA here is from genome assembly GCA_004026765.1 of Micronycteris hirsuta. NCBI lineage: Eukaryota > Metazoa > Chordata > Mammalia > Chiroptera > Phyllostomidae > Micronycteris > Micronycteris hirsuta. Next base: position 11,876 of record PVJI01003919.1, on the reverse strand, counting down.
CTCAGTGCCCCTGCTGTTTAAACTACCACTCTACAGGAAGATGGGAAATGCTTAATGCTCCTCTCTACTTTGTTCTTGGAAATTTGTTTCCTCTTCGACATCGAGACCATACAGAACAGTTCTGCGGTAGACACAACCCTTCCAACAGCAGGTTATTCTAAAGGAGAGCCATGTCTGTCCTAAAATGCACATCAAGAATAGAATCTCGTTCGTAGGTGTCTTTTACTGGTAGACTACCTAAAACCCCTTTTGGAAGTAGATGGGGCATAAATAATAAATAAATGAGGAGTGATGCTGTCACGAAACGTCATGTCCTGGCAGTTCTGCGAAAGGACAAGGCCCTGGGGAGGGAAAGACATGCAAAGCATAAAGTCATTGAAAACTGAGTTTCGAAAGAAACTCTGGTCCACTTTGGAATGATTAGTATGATCTATTTCTTTGAGGAATACATATAAAAAGAGAATAAAATTTAATGTCAAAACCCACAAAAACAGAAAACTTTGGGAGAGAACACCCTCTAGGCTTACATATCCTTGAGAGCGACTACACTCTACATATGCATGTCTATCTCCCTTTTAAAATTCCTGCACCTCATTTCATCCTGTGCTGCCCATAGGCATCTGTTCCCCTCTAATTATTTGCCATTTAGAAAAACTCTGCTTAAATTCCTTGTGCATCTGTCCCTTGCTTAGTGTATATTTGTGATGTTTAAATACGGCGCTTTGTATTACAGCGCCTCGCATATAGTACAAAAACCTCCCCACCCCAGAAAATCGGTTCAGCACCCTCTCTCCAAAAATGTATAGACAAAGTCAATTTAATATCACCAGGATGTAAGTATGCACCACTACAGACATCACGTAGACACACACACACACACACACATCCTCAGAGACTTAGCTGTTGGTAAACAAAGCTTCTAGTGTACCTTCCAACCAATGCCTTCCCAATATAAATGCCAGTAATAACATCCTTTCCAAAATACTTTTTCTTTTAAATAGCTAGGATCTTAAAGCCCCCAAATTATATTTTGCTAGTCTATGAAATGCAATGTTGTTATGCATAGTAATATACTTATTTTAAAGGTATCCTCTAGAAAATACAATGAACAAGAAAATGGAAAAATCAGACATAGTTTGGTAACATCAAAAACCCAAAATCAAACAGGCTTCTTTCCTTCCTACATCTCTTCCATACCCTCCCTTCTCTTTGCCCGTTCCTTCACCCTTCCATCCTTCTTTTTCCCCCTCCTCCCTTTACTCTCTCACCCTTAAAGAAAAGGCACTTTACGAGAGGAAAACATTGGATCAGAAGCACAAAATCTGGGCTTTTAAATTTAGTTTTGCTAGTAACTAGTCAAGTGCCTGTTTCCTCATCTAAATTGGCATAAATGATGGCTAAGTTGAGGAATAATTACTATTACTATTAATGTTAATAGTCGTAGTAATAATAAAATTCCCTGGCTGGTGTGGCTCAGTGCAATGAGTGCTGACCTGCAAACCAAAGGATCTCTGGTTCAATTCCCAGGAGGGCATGTGCTGGGGTTATGGGCCAGGTCCCCAGTAGGGGGCGCTCGAGAGGCAACCACACATTGATGTTTCCCTCTCTTTCTCCCTCCTTTGCCCTTGCTAAAAATAAATCTTAAAAAAAAAATAGTAGTAGTAATAATAGTAATCATGTACTGTGCCAAACACTTTGCAGTACAGTGGGGTAATTAACAGCATGGATTTTGGAGTCGAAGTGCCTGGGTTTGAACCCCAGATCTGCCCCTAATGAAGTAATGAACCTGGCAAGGTACAGAATCACCAGCTTGGAGCCTCCATTTTCTCACCAATAAAATAGGACTAGCAATAACATCTACATCATGTGTGCTTTTTTGAGGAATAAATAAGCTAAGACATTAAGGGTACTCAGAATATGCATGTTATTTATTCTTTCCTTTGTCTCCACCACAATGTAATTTCCATATACAAAGGGAATATCTTTTGTTCACCGCTCTATTCACATAGCCTAAAACAGTGCCTGCCACACGGTATGGAGTTGGTAAATCACCAACTGTTTAGTGACTAAATGGTGGAAGGATAAATAGACAAACATGTCTTGTTTTGTTAGTACCAATGATTCTATTAATGAACTATTAAATACTTACTAGGTATCACTTATATGGCACTTTGCATGACCTTTGTCTTCACAAAACTAATAATTTATTATGGGAATGAAGCTAAGTACAAATAACTACTGTTATTAACCACAGAGAAAAAATCCCATCCAAAATATATAAGATGAAAACTTTGCCAGGTCGGAAGAAAGATAACCTAGTTCTGGGGGGTGGGGGAGTGTGGGGTCTTCCTAGCCCACGATTCCTCCATGCAAACTTTTGGAAAAATGTGTCAACCATGACAACTAAGTTGTTAAAGGCAATACACGATGTTCAGTTCTCATCTTCCATGGCAGCCAAGAAGACACCCTTATTCCTCTCTTTTAAAAATTTGCTTGATGACATTACATTTCTTTTTCTTCCTATTCCTTGGTCATTCCCTTTCATTCTCACCTTCAAAGACCTTCAAATGTTGAGAAGCCTTCAGTTGCTTGGCCTTGGATCCACTTGTTACTGGAGTCTCCATCCCCAATCTCATACCTTCAACTGGCATTCATAGGCTGAAGACCCCTTCGAGTGCAGACCTTTCGCTGAGATTCCTCTTACTCCAACTGTCTACTCGATATCTTCATGTCAATGGTTTAAAAGTACCTCACACTCAACACCAAACTCAGGATCTTTTCCTTTTGCATTTAGACATTTACTAATGATCCCTGGACTTTCACAGAAATTGAAGAAGAAATGAAATTAGATTTAGAATAATCATCTATTTCCAGCTCCTGTGCTAGATGTATATATCTCATTTAATCTTCATTACAATGCTCTGAGGTAGGGAGCATTATCTTCATTTTTACGATGAGAATAGTAATTCTCTAATTCTAATAGACAGTTCTCTAATTCTCAGAGAAACTGTCTTTGTTTTATTACAGACTATGAATTTCAGGCTAGAAGTCAAAATTAAGAAGATGAATGTTTGTTGTCAGAAAACATTCATGTTCCCTTAGTTTGTGACTTATATACTAGAAGGGCTTGTTACACTGTGAACCTTCTGGTTCATACTGGAGAGTTCTACCCAGGGGAAGAGGGAAAGTATAGTGCAGCAGATAAAAACAGACAATACAAAGTAGAAAAACTTACATAAGAGAAATATAAACGGGAAAAAAGGTTAAAATCTAATTAAATAAGAAATGTAAAACATAATGATATTAAATATATCTTGTGAATAAAAAGCTACAATGATGGGCAAATTTTTTAATTGATAAATAAATCCATAGTGAAAACAGGAAAACAAGAACCACGAAAGGCTCTCAGAGAGCGTGTAACTGAAATGAGTGCTTAGCAAGGGTGTCTAAAGTGAAACATCACCGGGTGGCTGCATCTCTCTGACCTGAGGTCAGGGCCCCACCCAATAACACCAGGACTGTGCATTTCACAGTCTTCTTCCCCATCTTTCCTTTGGGAGTCCCTGCAGAAGCCCCAGGTCCTGACATTCTTTTGCACAACATGAACGACTAGACTTCATAGCTGGGCTAAGCCCTTCTTGGTAATAGGTGACGTATTATGTCATCATGCTGCTCTCACTCAAGAAGAAAATTTCATCTCTTCCATGATAATTCTTGAAAACCCATTTATCTGACTGGCTCGTCAGTCATTTAGCCCCCACTCTCCAAACCTGCAGATTCCACTTTTCTTGACATGATCTATCACAGGCCATTAAAGCTTGGCCGGCTCAACTGCTCACAGGCAGGTGATGGCTGCCTGTCTGCTTGGAGTGGAGACCTCTGTGATTGGAATTCCTCTCTCTGCACATGACTCGCTGGAGTGTCCCAGACAGAGGAAATCAGACATGTTGACCTGGAATGTTACTATATTATTCATATAATATTAATATTAGAACATTCGTTGTCCTGTATCCACAGTTTTAGACCTTTGATCTCTCCAGCTGTCAAGGAAAAATAGTTTTCTGGCAGAGAGTAAAGTGGATCAAACAGTTATCTCCATCCATCTCAGACAGATCCTGTTGCATTTTCTGGCTCACTAGGGGAAATTTCTCTCTTCCAGCACTTGCCATGCCAAACTGACCGTGATTTGTTGTAGGTTAGGACCGCGAGTATATAGAGGCGGCGGAATGGCTAGAAAGGCAGTTCATCTTCTGGCCTTTACGCAGGGACCGCAACCCCTGGCAAAGGGCGTAATTTCTAAGATTTCCACCAGCAAACTGGGAAAGGCAGATTCTTAGAGCAAAAAGCTGTTTGGGCTTGTCTATCAGAAACACCACTTGCTGGCTTTGTAAATCTCCAGGACGGAGTCTTACTGAAGATAAAGGAGTAGTCCATCATCACACAACTGCTAAGCAATGAATCTAGAAGCCAAACCCCACTCTACCACCAAACTCCAAGCTCTTCCCAGGCTGATACTTACAAGGATAAAATAGGAAAGCAGGTAATGAAATAAAAGAATAGTGAGAGGAACAGAAAGAGTTCATTGATTTTAACATTGTGGAGGTTGAGGGAGGTGGATTTCAAAAGACAAAAATACTAGGCTAGGAAGAAACAAGGAATGTGAAGTTGTGCTGCCTTAGAAAATGGCAAACTACCTTTGAATGCCAGTAATTTCGGGAAAGCTCTTGACTATACCCTACTGAGGTGCTGGTTTGTAGGCCTGAAGTATGTCCCACTTTCAACATGACCTCAAGAGACTTGAAGTAAATGCTGTATGAACACATGCTTTGACATTGGTGCCAGAGTAGAAGATCCATTCTCACACTTATACGTACAGAGAAAGGGGGCAGGGGACAAAGGAATAATGAAAGAAAACAAAGGGAATGGTTGCAGAAAGAAGATCCCAGGACAAAAGTTACAAGAAGCTGAAAGAGGCAAATGTCGAGAGCTGTCACGGGGATGAAGCGGGAACACGTTTTCTTCAACACGAGAGAAGGAGCCAGCTGGAGGTCAGTGGCAGATGTCCCCAGACCAACTACCTCAAATCAAGTAACACATTTGAGAAGCCTGACACCTTTCCTAAAACTCTAGGACCCCTGCTTCACTAAGTTGCCACTTTCTTTTCTCCACTTAGGACTACTGGATCCAATTATAGTGGTGAACTTAGACTGAACAGTGAAGACTTGGAGCAAAAAGACAGCCAGTGGTGGCTGATGACAGAGAAAGAATGAGTTAGACTCTAACCATCTCCACCAGCGTCTAAAAAGAATCAAAGTTGGATTGGAGATACTGAGATGGTCTCCCAAGATCCAATGCTTCTTTGATTTTAGTACATCCTAATGTGCCACCGATAGATATTCAAAACTGCTCACGGACCACGGGACAACCAAAGTCAAAGGGTTTTCCAAAGACACAGCAGCTAGAACACAGGCAGCAAACACAAGGCCCTCCACCTTGTTTTATCCGGCCTGGCACCTTAGTTCTACCCAGCGGCAGCGCTAAGCTCTCGCTTAACTGTTAGGGAGTAGTTACATTTACACAGTCCCAAAATTACACTGGGCCCTTGGAGGGCAACCTCGAGGCCAATGTGGCCCCCGGTGAAGATGAGTTTGACACCCCTGCTAGAGAAACAAGAGGACATGGCATACGGAACGGCAGGGGTGATGCAGCTTGGACAGTCAATCCTTTGTGAAAGTCAACAGGAAAGCTAGTTTGGACATTCTGATTTCTGGCACTTAAAAATGATAATCTCATGAATAACAGTGAACAAAAACTTGTATTTATGTATTCTCGTAATCAGGTCAAGGAAGTGGCAGAGGGAAAGAAGAAACTAGGACCCACTGAAGACCCATCACATATCAAATCTGGGGCCAGATACCCAAGGCTTCCAAAACACTGTGAAACAGGTCTTGTTATCTCCATCCCGCACACAGAAAATAGCCAGCCAGACGTCTCGATGTTTGAGCCAGGATGCAAGCCAGATCTGAGTGAGTACTGAAACAGGGTCTTGCAAAAAGTAAATGGACAGAAAAACTAGATTAGCAATCCCTCAAAGAAATCCATTATTGAGAATACGTGGTGCCCTGATTCTGCTTGGAATCCGTTTCTATATTGTTCCTAAGTGCTTTAACATTATTTTGCTTAAATTTGTCAAAGATCATAATAAATAAAGATACTTGGGTATAAACACTGACCCGAACTCCATAGAGGAGGCTAATTTCAGCCCAGGAGGGCAGTGGGCAACGAGTCCTCACCAGCCGTGTGCATTCCTGTGTCAAGGCCCTACGCTTATCAGCCTCACTTTTCCCCTATTAAAAAATGATGACGATGGTATTTTCCCTTGACTTTTGTGACCCTTAACCTTTCATCTTTTAAGGTCTTTTTCTTTAGTGTTGTAGCTTCACAGGGTGCTGAAATGTAAAAAAATAAAGTAAAGAAGTCCAGCGGTCATAATGCGGTTCCTCAACCCTCACTTTTGGGGTACATACAGCTTCTCCCTCACATTTACTTCCAGCACTCTTCCCTTTCCAATCTCTCCACACTGCCAGGGAAACAGTCAAGCCTGCTGGTTTAGACCGCATACTTCAGGGTCTGACACACTGCGCAGGTCCCACGCACACCAGTAACCAACAAGAAGCGTCCCCTGCGTCCAAACTCTTCCAACCTCTCTGTTCCCCACTTTGCTTATTCATAAAATGAGGATAATAAATATTCCCCATAAACTGCTGTAAGATAAAATATGCAAACTACAGCACAATGGCGGGCACATAGTAAGAGCGAATCGCCAGTGGCTGTTGTTACCGTATTAGGGTGCTGATCAACATTTATGGGCATTAGCAAAAAGCAACACAGATGTGGTTGGACAAAGGTCCTTGTCATTATTCACAATTTAATACTGACGGGGCATGGATTTAATCTGCTCTGTGTGAGCAAGTCAGCTTTATATTACATCACAAATACGAAGATTGGGACTTAATCTGGGCTGTTTTGGAAATGCATGCCTTTGGTGACATGGGAAAAGAAAGAGAACAGTAAACCGTAAGATTTACTATTTTCTCCAAATACATCCAACTGTGTGTGCTGCTGACGACAGTAATGTCTATGCAAGAAACCCCACACGTTTTCAACTGCACATACTCGTTATTATGTTAAAAGGAAAAAATATATCACCTCAGTGGTTCCCAAGGCTTTTGCTTTGCTGTTATATTTTAGTTCCAAACAAGCTTCCTTGCTTTACGACCTCTTCCCTCTGCACCTCTCTCTCTGCTTGGGTCCCTTATGTGCCCAATCATCCACGCGCACGACACTGACAGGGCCATTTCCTTTTCAGCTGTTACCCTCGAGTAGTTTTCCAGTCCTTTATAGGCTAACATTTACAGGCATAATTCCTACCCGCTTGCAACTTTTATTCTAAAGGAAATAAAACAAATCAGGCTAAGATTGCCGGAGTAAAATAAGTTTTCAAATACCTCGCACGCATTGAATATTTTCATTCAATTGCTCTTACAATTGTAGGGCAAACTCAAACAAATGTTTCTTCATTCACGTTGCTCAGCTATATTTCTCCTTCTGCTTCTATACAGTGACTTCTAGTATTCTCTTTGCTCCTTATTAATTCCACCAGAAAAGTATTCACCACACTAAAACTTACTTAATTATAATAATTAATTTTGAGTGACAAGCAAATGTCTAGTTTCCATCACTGTGTAGCGTATTTGTTTGTTTGCATGGTAAAAAAAAATCAAGCAGTTTTTTTCTGTTTAGTGATATTGTCAAGATGCTACAAGGAAGAACTCTAGTTCTGGTCATGAGTTTTAACACATTGTATTCGGGAAACGTATTTATACGTTTTACGTTGACTGGTGGTGGAGTGCGGGACATGTATAAATACGCATTTTGTAGACTAGCGGTAGAATGCAGGTAACATATAAATACATTTGTTTTTATACTTTTTTATTGCTCTAAAGAGATGCTAACATGCAGATATAGGAATTCCAAAGGACAAAATTTGGGTCTCTTTAACACAGACAGTGGTGAATTATGTATGTATGTCTGTTTTAACGATCATCACACAAAAAAACACTACTAAAACTTCATTCTTTCTTTTTTTAAATATGATTAACACAACAAAAAACACTACTAAAACTTCATTCTTCTTTTTTTACAATGAAGTTTAAGAAAGAAAACTTCATTCTTTCTTTTGTTACACATTTTACGTACTTTTTTTCAAAATATTTTCAAGAAATCGGAATTTTTACATATTTTATTATTTTATTTCAATTTCCAGTGAGTTTCCCAGTATTTGTCTGTTTAAAATTTAAGAAAAATAATTCAGTATACATTTTATAGTAAATCACAAAAAGTTTCATTGGAAAAAAATATGTAAAACTAAAGTTACCGTAATTTTACTGAATGTTGCCATTTGCACAAAACATTAGCAACAATGGCCCGCTCCACCTGTTAGCTTGCGATAAAAGCTACCCGCATACTTACAAACAGGAATAACCCTACTTGCTGGTCATCTCTCAAGTGTGCTCACCTAATGTTACAGATGAGCCCTCTGCTCTTAAGGTGCATCGGTGTAATGAACTAGAAATACTGGTTGCAGCAGACTTTAGTAATTTCCCTCACTGCGATATGCTTATTGCTTAGCCCAATGCCAGGCAGAGAGTGAGTGATCAATAAATATAAATTATAGGTAGCCATCAGACTGGAAATGGAAATGATTGCAAAGTTATTTTTATTAAATAGTCTTTGATTTGGCTCAATGATGTTGGCAGATGCCGACACTGTAACCACTTGGAGTACACATGCCTCTGGCCTGTTTTCAAAACCACCAGCAAAATGTTGATCAGCTGTCTCTCCCCACTTGGACAAAAGCTCCACAAGGGCAAGCGTTCTTTTTGGCTTTGTGTCCTGACGTGTCCAAGGTGCGTGGTACGTGACATAGTGCTGAGCACGTACTGCTGAAGGAGTGACATGGTGAACATGGCTTATAAGACTCTGAATGGCTGGCTCTGGTGGCCTCACACTCTCCGTCTCTGTCTTCTCTGAAAGAAACGCCTAATCCTTCCCCTTACTCTATCCTTCCGCAGATGTACCTCCCTAGGCCTTGGAAACTCCTCTGTCTTGTTCCTACACCAGCTCCCTTGGCCTGACAATTTCCTCCAAATCATTCAGAACTTAGATGTCAACTTACCCAACTTTCTCTGGGCTGTGTCCCTGTCTGCTAGAGCAACCACAGAACCATGTCTTTCTCTTGACCTGTTTACTTCCTGTGTCTTCCTGATGATAGAAAGCCAGCTCCAAGTATGTGGTGTTCAACTGTGCATCCCCAGCACCAAGGCATGCCAAGTATTTGGCACAAAACTGATGTTCAATAAATATTTGATGAATGGAATTAATGAATGACTTAAAGACTGAATACAAACATATGAAAGAACCATAAGAATCACATTTCTATAACCAGAGAAACTAAGACCAATCAGTACACATGAAACAAGTCAAATAAACTTACAAACAATATAAAATTCAATCAAGCAATGTGTTGTTAACCCTTCCTTAAGTTGTAGGTATTCTTGGCCTGTTGACAATGGAAATAAAATGTCACCAATCAAGAGTCTATGGTCACCCGGCTGGTGTAGCTCAGTGGATTGAGCGCGGGCTGGGAACCAGAGGGTCCCGGTTTGATTCCCAGTTGGGGCACATGCCTGGGTTGCGGGCCAGGTCCCCGATGAGGGCCATGTGAGAGGCAACGATACATTGCTCTTTCTCCCTCCCTTCTCCTCTCTCTGAAAATAAATAAATTAAAAAAAAAAAGAGTCTATGGTCAGAAAAGAAGTTCATGGGTAAAGAAATGCTTATTAATATCCTGGGACATAATGTCACATGATTAATGACTTAAAACCTTTCTCCATTCAAACAGAAGAATTTTAACTCTGTCTAAAAGTTACATTTTCAACCTGCCAAAAATTCTAAGTAAAGGAAGGTGTTAATAACTTCAATGGCAAAATGGAATATACTGTTATCCATTTTGTATAAAAACAAGTAAATACCTAAATTTCATACATTTTCTTTAACTTCAGGCCACATATTACAAAACACACAGAAGCCCTTAACTGATTTTCTTCCTGTACTTTAATTTTATTAAGTTAAATATACAGAATTCAAAAGAAGCAAAAAAGTCTATCTACTACCATGGCAACGTGTCACCTGGAGTCTCACGTGAACAGCTGGAAACCCCACCGATAAGCAGCCTGGGTTCAGCTCTGCATCCATAATGTGATCAAAACGTCGCATGCATGGAACACCCAAATCAGACAAAAACAGCTCTATCACTCCAGAGGTGATAGCACATAACGAAATAGCCTTAATTATAGACCTCACTAATCCACAGATTATGGAAGAAAACTCATAAAATCAAGCTATGACAACTTGGGGGTTGTGTTCCTTTTACTGAATGGTTAGTCTTAAAAAATACTTTCTGGTGGGCAATAGGTTGTACACAACAGCTGCATTAATATTTCAAAGCATAACAAAATCACCCAAGTACTTGATAAAAACATACTTGCCTACAATCAATTAGAGGCTAATTTCATAGCATTCATAGCTATTCCCTAATACATCTGCACGAAGCAAAGCTTCCCTCTTTAATGTCATTTAATCTTAGCTGTATATTATTAAAAATAACAAATAAATGTTCTTTTTGAAATATTTATAGTGCCAACTTTTCTCTAATTCGGCTTATCTTTCCTCTAAATTAGTAAAAATACATGAACAATTTTCCTACAATACAAAAAACATGATTCCCACTGTATATACATAATGTTTAATTGTGAATCTAACACATTCTGTCACTCACATCACTCTTACAGAGACAAACCTTTAGAGTCACTAGATTAAACCTATTGACTTGAAGGACAAATAAAAAGTATAGATCATTTCAGCCCTTTCTGGAAGTATGCACAATTTTAACACATTAAATATTATTCATGTTCTTTGACCTAAAAAAGTTATTAATTGATGGCATAAAAATATCTTGATGGTAAACAGTTAGGTGCTAAAGAGGTAATGACTCACTTTTACCGCGTGAAGATGACATAGAAGGATTTAAAAATAAGTACTCAGATCAAGAAACACGAACAGTTTGAAAGCTAGAATGACAGTTCTTTGAAGCAACGTGTAGGTCAGAGATTCTCAAACCCAGGAGGACACCAGCGTCACCAAACGCACATTTACATGTGATGCTTGGATGCCAGCCCAGACCTCCCAACACAGCATGTCTGTAAGTGGAGCCCAGGCATCTGTATTATGTGAATGGCCCAGAGGTAACTCAGAGGTACAGCAAGAAAGGGTGAAGATCTACAAGATGTGGTCATATTTACTTACAGAGTTCAAGAACCTCAGGCTGAGAGCTGAAGGATGTTATTCATCAGATATACTTTTGTATCAGATACACAAGGGAATTAGGAAATAGTGGGATAAAACGGCATTTAAAGTAAATATAGGCTGAACTGTAACAAAGCTTCTTCCTGGTGTTCTCAGCCTGGCTCTTGTTTCAAGGGCACTAGCAAGTGGGGCTGGTGCTGCTGCTTGGAGTTGTCCCATTCTCCCTCCAGGAGACGGGAGATTCACCCAAGTCTGACAGTCCCCAAAACGATGAGTATTTCCAGTGCAACAGCCAACCAAATTGAAACTGGCTCTATACAAAAGATGAAAAAATGACCAAAGAAACAGTGAAATAGCTTAGCTGATCCTTCTTTTCAGATGAACTTCAGTAAACCAGCTTTCGGAGATGCTTAAACACAGAACAATTACACAAGAGCTCACGGAGGTCC
>PVJI01003918.1:0-116222 GCA_004026765.1 Micronycteris hirsuta | reverse complement strand
TGCAGCCCAGGGTGGCTGTGAACACAGCCCAACACAAAATCGTAAATTTACTTAAAACCTTATGAGATTTCTTTTGTGATTACATGTCGCAATGTATTTAATGTGTGGCCCAAGACAACTCTTCTTCCACTGTGGCCCAGAGACACCAAAAGGTTGGACACCCCTCCTGAGATCATCTGGGTGATCACTTTTTAACTGAATACTGCTCTGTTATGTGAGCAATGCTGGTTCTGTTTGTGTTTGCAGTGACACCAAGAAGCATTTCTCCACTGCAGAGATCGCTGGCTGCTCTACTCAGTGTGCACTTTTCCTTTATTCCTTATTAGCAGGATGCTTATTTGACTACAGGTAGTAGTATTCCTACGTTTCCCAGACTCCCTTGAAGTTAAGAACGGTCATGTGATGCTGTTGTAGCCAATGATATAGAAGAGAGTTATTAGGTGGGGCTTCCCCAAAAGACTCAAGGTTGGCTGACTTAGCAGGCTGATGCCTTTTGCACTCTCTGTTCTTCCTTTTCTAGCCCGGAAGAAGGTCAAGTTATGACCATGAAGGCAAGAACATGTGCTAGGGATGGCTGAAGATGGAAAGAGTCTGGGTCTCTAATGACTATAAAAAGCATCATAACAGCCCTGGACTTGGCTACCATCTAGACAGCTCATTATATGGGAACAATAAGTTTCCTAATTTTTAAAATAGCTTTATCCCTGACCAGTGTGTCTCGGTTAGGCATCATCCCACAAACCAAAAGGTCACTGGTTCAATCCCTGGTCAGGACACATGCCTGGGTTGCAGGTTTGGTCCCTGGTCAGGGCACATAGGAGAGGCAACCCATCATTGTTTCTTTTCTTTCTCCCTCCCTCCCCCTCTCTCAAAAAACAAAAAATAAAATCTTTTAAAAATAGCTTTATTGAGATATAATTTACCTATCATAAAATTTGCCTGTTTTCAGTGTACAATTCAATGATTTTTAGTAAATTTTCAGAGTTGTGCAAACATCACTACAATGCAAATTTAGGAAATTTTCATCACCCTCAAAAGATTTTGCCTGTTCATTGACCATCAATTCCCAGTCCCACTCCCAACCCTGGCAACTATTTTCTGCCCCTATAAATCTAACTTTTCTGGGAATTTAATACAAGTGGGGTCAACAATATGTGATCATTTACACCTGGCTTCTTCATTGGCTTATCGTTTTTGAGATCCAATCATGTTGTAGCCTGTATCAGTAGTTCACTCCTTATTTCTGAACACTGTTCCATTTTATGGGTATCCCTCATTCTACTTATCTATTCCCAGTAGGTGGACAAGGGAATTATTTCCATTCTTTTCATATTATAAATAATGCTATGAACACACATACATCTTCATGATACTTGTATTTTCATCTCTTGTGGGTAGATAACTTTGGAGTGGAATTACAAGATGATACGGTAAATTTAGGTTTGATTTTTTTTAATAAACTGCCAAGATGTTTTTCAAAGTGACTGCACCTTCTTACCTTCCCATCAGCAATGTGTGAGGTTAACCGTTTTTCCATATTTTCACCAATAATTATTTTGTCTTTTTGATTATACCCATTCTAGTAGAAATAATGGTATCTCATTGTTCTTTTAATTTTCATTTCCTTAGTGATTAATGATGCTGAACATTTTTGATGGCCTTATTATCCCATTTTAAAATTGGCTTGTTTTCTTATTTACTTGTAGAGATCATTATATATATTCTGGATATAAATCCATTATCAGAAATAATATTTGCACTTATTCTCTTCCAGACCCAGGTTTATCTTCTCATTATTGATAATTTTTAAAGCACAGAAGGTTTGATTTTTTATGAAGTCTGTTTTCTCATTTTTTCCCTTTATGAATCATAGATGTTATGTCCAATAACTCTGTCTAACCCAAGACCACAAAAGGCCTTCTATATTTTCTTCTAGAATTTTTATAGTTTTAGCCCTGACATTAGTTTATGATCAATTTTTGAGTCCATCTTTATATATGACATAAGTTAAGCATATAAATTTATCTTTTTATGTGCAGATACCCAGTTGTCCCAGCACCGTTTGCTGAAAAGACTGTCCTTTCCCCCATTGAATTACATTGGCACCTTTGTCAAAAATCAATGCATTATAAATGGAAGGGCTTATTTCTGGATTCTCAGTTCTGTTCCATTTATCTACATGTCTATCCATACACCAGTACCACACTCTCTTGATTAATGTATCTTTACAGGACGCTTTGAAATTAGGAAGTGTAAGTTCTCCAACTTTGTGCTTTTTCCAGATTGATATAGCTTTCTGGATCTTTTGCAGTTCCATATAAAATTTAGGATCAGCTTGTCAATTTCTGCCAGTGCAATTTTGATAGGAATTGTGTTGAATCTGTAGATCAATTTGAGGAGAATTGTTTACCTTAATAATAGTGAATGTTCTAATCTATGAATATAGAATATCTCTCCATTTATTTAGGTTTTATTTAACTTCTCTCAGCAATATTTATAGTTTTTAGTGTATAAGTCATATACTTCTTTTCTTCCTTAATTTTTTAGGTCACTGTTTTAGGGACTTTTCTCTGCTGAATTAAAATCCTGATGTATGTTCTAATTGACACATAAAATTGAAAATTAAAGGAATAGAAGTGGATTTAAGCTATATAAGTGATATTTTTATGTGAAGTTCAAATGATGTCATGGTGCATTGTACACATGATCGGCTTTACAGTGGAGACAATGGAGAAAAGTGTGAAAAAACACAATGAGTGCATGGCACACGGATTATAGGCACATCCAACCCAAGTGAACCTTTGCCTTACAATTAGTACTGTGTGCATAATAGCCAATAAATCAACATCATCTATCACAACAACTCAGACTTTGTTCATTGAAATTAATCGCATATTATTTTTGCTTATATTTATTTGCAAATCTGTATTTTATAAGTATTATCAGCATGAAGAATTTATACCTAGTTTCACCTTTACTGGGCCCATACTCATTCCCTTTCGTGGGCGTCTAGTCCTCAACATTGGAAAACATTGGTTTTAGTTTATTAGTTTACAAAGCATGTTCAGTTTGCCAGCGACTGTTCTCACAGCAACCCTGGAGCTTGGGTAAAATAAGGGTTTTATGATCTCCACATTATAGATGATGAAACTAAGATGTACAGAAATTAAGTGATGCGTATAATTTTACCCATTTATATGTGGTAATTCTGGGATTTACAATTAGGATTTCAGGTTCCAAATCCCTTATTTTTTTTTTTACTACATATATAATTGATTACTTTCTTACATCCTATCAAGGATACTAGATTTAAATGTAAAACTTTGGGGTGCTTTGCAATCTGGGTAGAACCCATGAAACATGCTCAAGTAAAGTTAGTGTAACAGAGCCCACAACATAGACCCTAAGTTCTGCTGGCATCTGCAGAGTGCAGGCCAGTACATGGACCGGAGTAACTGAGTAGGAAGCATGACCTGAATGAGGTAGAGGAAGGACAGTCACTGTCAGGCGGCACAGATCAATGACACCACCCCAGCCCCTCATCAGAAGTGAAGCACCCATCCCTCCCCAACCCCCAGCTGCTGGGAATGTTGGCAACTGACAGTTCTCATTTGAGATCTCTCTGGGGATAGCCCAAGGTCACGCCCCCTTAGGGACAGCCTATATCCAATGTCTGACCTGGCCCTTTCCTCCCAGCGTGGGTCAATTCGGAAGAGCCAGCCAACTTCAGAGCTTCCCTCCAGGGTCAGTGAGGCCTTTGCTGCAGCAGCCTCAGAATTCAGCCTCTCCCTCTGCACCTACTGCATCCTTTGTTCCCTCGAAGGTGTCGATCCTCAGAGCACTTCTCCATAAAGTTCCTGCTGGTGACCAGCTTTCGGTCAGCTTTCTGGGGGACCAACCTGCACCTAATGATCTCTAAGGTCTCCAAGCAGGAGAAACAGCAGAACAAAGGCCTAGAGGCCGGAATTTCTTTCAGGGGTGTAACAGAGAATAAACAAAATAGAGTTGTTTTAAAATGCCTAGAAAAGGGGGGCTGATGGCAGAGGATATTGAAAGATAAGATGAGATACCAGACTTGAAAGAACACCACAGAAAGCCTTGGCTGGCCCATGTGCTGTGGCTGGCACACAGTGAGAATATTGGGGCTGATCCTGATATTCCTTGGTAAAGAGAATGTACAACCCAGACATGTCAGCCTTGACCTTGAATGCTTATTGATCCATCCATCCATCAGTGATCCTGTGAAATGGGCCCTGAAGCTGGAAAGGGAAGATCTAAATTTAAGAGCTCCCTTACCAACTTTCTACCTGTGTGATTTTAGAGCTTCTATTCCTCATTTAGAAATGGGTTTATGTCTTGAAGATTAAAATATTCCTAATTTTAGGGGCATTTCATTAGTGTCCTGTGACAGGATGATTCCATGGCCAAAATAACTCTGGATAGCACTGGGCTAAGCTCGGCTAAATGAATGTCTGTACTGGAGGATTTCACAGTCTTCGATACACTGCTCTGCCTTTGATCTCAGAGAGTCTAACACACTGCTCAGACATAATCAAGATCATCTTAACTCATCAGGAAGACTTTTCCTCACTCCCAACACCTTCCAGGGAGCATCTAATGGATTTGTCCTGCTGGAATCATATTGAGAAACCCTGGCCTATCACATAGTAGGGAGTTAACAGAAGATAAACTGGATTCTATTGATCACTATCGTCTGTCCTGCCTTGACCTAAAACTAAGTTAAGAATCTCTCAGAAATATGTTAAGACTTCCCAGTGACTCTGGTACTCAAGATCAATGTAAGCTTGCTTACATGCATTTAGTGAGGTATGATTCACTTCAAGGCTACCTCCAAATCATGATGCGTCTTAGAAAGAATGCAGCTCTCTCCAGCCCTTAGATGAGGGGGAAACATGCATGCACTCCCCGTCGGACTGGTGTGGCCACCACGTTGTGCTGACACGTGGTGGCTGCCTCGTGGGACAGAGCAGTGCGTTAAGAAGGATGCGGAAGCTGTGCCTGGGCTGTGTGAGTGAGAGTGTGCTAATCAATTAGTAATGTTGTCCATTAACACAGCCTTCGCTACCTTTATTTTAGACCAGGGTTAAATTTATTCCAGGGTTAAACTTATATATTCCTTTATTTTTTTGAAGAAAGTGAGAGAATAAATAAAGTAATTATGTGAATAAATTATATAAGCCGTCTCATGCATATGTTCAAAACAAACTCACCATCGTCTTCTCCAACTTAAGTCGACGCGCATCCCTCTATCTCAGATCGCAGCGGTAGCCTCCGCCAGCACGTCTGTCACTCCTCCCTGGTCTTCATTTCCTGCAACCAATCAGTCACCAAAACCTGCTAACTTTACCTTTCCACTGGGTCTCAGATCACCCTTCTCCCCATCGCAGCTACCACCCCAATTCTACAAATGCTTCAAACTTGCACCCCAACCGCTACAGCCTTCCTTACCTGGTCTTCCTGCCTCCAGTCCTGCACCCTTTAAGTCTTTCCCCAGTTGACCTACCTATCTACCTGTTCAGGTGGGTCTCCTTAGCAAACGCTGTAGTGACTTCCTCGGCATAAAGCCTAAACCCCTACATTTGGCCGTAGAGAATTCCCCCATCTGGGTCCCATTTACCCTGGTCTCATTTCTTGCTGTTCCCTGTGCTCTAGCAAAACTGATCTGCTGAACCGCCTAATTCACACAGTTCCCAGTCTCCAGGCCTCTGATTTTGCTGCCCCCTTTACCTGAAGTGTTTTATCCACCCTGCCCACCTTGTCCCTCACCTGCCCTGTTACCACTCCTCATCACTGAAACTCAGCTCCGCCATCACCTGCTGCAGAAAATTGTTCCTGACCCTCTTTCCTCCAGACATGATCAGGCGCTCTAACCAATGATATAATTGTGCTATGTATAAATAGTATAAGTCTGTAATGTATAGTGTAATTTGCCTGTTTCTGTGTCAGTCTGCACCTTGAGAGTGGGGATGTGTCCTATTTCATTCCTATCCCGTGTACGTACTGACATGCCTGCTTTATCTTAAGCATTCAGTGGATATATGTGGACCAAGGGAAGGAATTAAATATCTGTGATGAATAAAACTAGGCTAACAGCTTCCCAGGACATCAAGAATATAACCCATGCTCAGGTAAAGAATTTTCTTTGCAGATTAGGAATGACTGCCGTGCAGGGCAGGTGAGGCCTGAGAGGGAAAGCAAAAGGCAGGGTGTCAGGGTGCCGTCAGCCCGAGCAGCCCCGAGCGGATTCTCGTAACCTGAAGTGTCACATAAAGCAACACAGACACAGAACTGCATCTGGTTTCTAGGGAAATAAAACCACTCTAGGAAGGGCTTAGCTGGGTGTAGAGTAATTTTCCCACTTTTGTGTGGCCATTCTGGGTGTTTGCCCATATCTGTACCTCTGTGCCTAACTTTATAAAAAATGCCAACAATTTGGCTTGTTTTCCTCATGGATTCCTATAAAAAGAACTCCTTAGTACTGATCAGATCAGATTTAAGTTAACCCATGTGACCCTATGGTGAGGTACCGACTGGATTAATACACCCTTTCAACTAAAGCTATTCTGTGACAGCAGAGGAGGAATTGAGTGTAACCTGTCACCTTCCAGTTAAACAACTCACTGTCCTTTTGTCACCGTGTCCTTACTCTGCGCAGGACTTGAGCCAGTCCCAGCCTCCAGGCCTTGGGTCTGAGTGTCCTCAGAAGCACAGTCTCCCAGACTCTCTCTAGCGCCCTCCTTGTTTTGCTCTTCCCTTTCATACACAACACCCGCAGCGTACTACAGTCCAAGAACCTGAGCTTAAAATCAAGGTGCCGTCCCCTCGTACTTATCTGATGGTGAGATCTTCAGCAACTGCAGTCAAAGGCCTAGACATACAGACAGCCACTCAGTAGTAATCAGCCAAGGAGTGTTTACAAAGTCTGCTCCAGTCAAGTTGGACAGAAGTGTGCATAAAAGAGTGAGCTGCAGCTGTGTGGAAATTTCACTCCTCGCGTGCCAAGGCAGTACCTTCAGTGCTGTCACCTAGCAGTCCCCAAAGTGCCACGTCTAATGCTGAAATTCTAGACATAAAAAGCAGTTGCAAAGCTGTACACAATAGCTGGGGATACTGCCCGCTGGGCATGATAGCAGTGTGAGATTCAAAAACAAAGTGGAAAAGAATGTTCAAATAGTGTGTCGAGTCCGATCACTTACAGACCTCCTGAAGGGCATGTCACGAGCTTGCTTCTCTTATTTCCAGATTACCTAAGCTCCACAGCCCCTCCTCCAGCCAGGGGCAGCGCTGCACCCTGGGCAGAGCACGGCCAGGGAGTCTGTAGGGCCTTTGTGTCTTGGTAGGGCAGCCTGAGGGAGGGGATTCACCTCCATCAGCCTTCCCAGTGATCCCGTGCAGCCCCCTAACGCACTGTGAGGGGCCCTGAGGCCGGGAGAAGCCACACATCTTGCCCCGGATCACAGAGTGAGGGTTGGGTATGGCCACGTGGAGGCCCTGCCCTAACCTGTGGAAACATAGTAGGCCCTTTTTCTCTCTGGCAACTTAGGACTTTTTTACATTAATAAAATTATATGTTTCATGAAAAATTAATAAGTTTAACTGTATGGTCCTTACCCTCTATCTTAGTTACCAATTACTTTATAACATCTTACTAGATAATTTAACAGCTTAAAACAACAATCATTTATTATTTCAAAGTTTCTGATGGTCAGGAATCTGGGAGCTGCTTGGCTGAGCGATCTGGCTCGGGGTCTCTCATGAGGTTCAGTCCGATTGTCCACTGGGGCTGCAGCATCGTGGTTAGGCAACTCTGTACTTTACAAAGTGATCCCCCTGATGTTTCCAGTACCCACCCAGCACCATACATAGTTATTATAATACTATTGACTGTATTCCCTATGCTATACTTTTATATCCTGTGAATCCTTTGTAACTACCAATCTGTACTTCATAATCCCTTCACCTTTTTCACCCAGCTTCCCCACACTCCTCGTCACTGTTCTCTGTATCTGTGAGTCTGTTTTTATTTTGTTTATTTTGTTCATTAGATTCTACATGTAAGTGAAAGCATGTGGCATTTGTTTTCCTCTGACTTTTTTTCTCTTAGCATAATATCCCCTAGGTTCATCCGTGCTGTTGCAAACAGTAAGACTTCATTATTTTTTATGGCCAAGTAATATTCTACTGTATATACGTATGACAGCTTTTTTATCCACTCATCTGTTGATGGGCACTTGGGTTGCTTCCATATCTTGACTATTGTAAATAACACTGCAATGAACATAGGGATGCTTACATCCTTTCCAATTAGTATTCTGGGTTTCTTTGCAAATATACCCAGAGTGGAATTGCTACATCATAAGGCAGTTCCGTTTTCAGTTTTTTAAGGAACCTCCGTACTGTTTTCCATAGTGGCTGTACCAGTCTGCATTCCCACCAACAGTGCACTAGGGTGCCGTTTTCCCTACATTCTAGCCAGCACTTATTGTTTGTTGACTTGCTGATAGCCTTTCTGACAAGTATGAGTTGATACTTCACTGTGGTTTTATTTTGCATTTCTTTGATGATCAGTGAGGTTGAGCATCTTTTCATGTTTGTTGGCCATTTGCATGTCCTCTTTGGAGAAGTGTCAATTCAGATCCTCTGCCCATTTTTAAATTGGATTCTTTGCTTTTCTTGTGTTGAGTTGTGTAAGTTCTTTATAAAATTTGGGTATTAGTGAGGTGGGGGAGTAGTGGAGGGTAAAGGTGACAGAAGATGATTTGACTTTGGGTTGCAGGCACACAATGCAATATACAGACCATATCATGGAAGTGCACACTTGAAACCTATGTAATCTTATTACCCAATGTCACCCTAATAAATTTAATTTAAAAATTGGATAATAACCTTTCATTAGATGTATCAGCAAATATGTTCTCCCATTCACTCAGTTGTCTTTTTGTTTTGTTGGTTTTCTTTGCTGTGCAAAAACATTTTAGTTTGATGTAGTCTCATTTGTTTATTTTTTCTTTTGTTTCCCTTGCCCAAGAAGATATGTCAGAAAAAATATTGGTAAGATAAATGTCAGAGATTTTACTGCCTATGTTTTCTTCTAGGAGTTTTATGATTTTTGAGCCTTACATGTAAGTCTTTAATCCATTTTGAGTTTATTCTTAAGAAGGTGGTCTAGTTTTATGTTTTTGCATGTATCTGTCCAATTTTCCTAATACCATTTATTGAATAGATTGTCTTTACCCCATTGCATGTTCTTGCCTTTTCTGTCATATATTAATTTACCATACAGGTGTGGGGTTTTTTTATGGGCTCCCTATTCCGCCCCATTGATCTGTGTGTCTGTTTTTATGCCATTACCATGCCGTTCTGATTACTGTAAGCTTGTAGTACAGTTTGATATCAGGTAGTGTGATACCTTCAACAATGTTCTGCTTTCTCAAAATTGTCATGGCTCTCCACGGTCTTTCGTGGTTCCATATACATATCAGGATTATTTGTTCTAGTTCTGTGTAAAATTCTGTCGGTATTTTGATGGAATTGCTTCGAATCTGTAGATTGTTTTGGGCAGTATGGACAACTTAACAATGGTAACTGTTCCTGCTCATGAGCACAGATGTTCCCATTAGTTTGTATTTTCTTTGATTTCTTTCTTTAATGTCATATAATTTTCCAAGTACAGATCTTTTACCTCCTTGGTTAAATTTATTTCTAGGTATTTTATTTTTTGATGTAATTGTAAATGGGATTATTTCCTTTTTCTTTTTTTTAAACAGTTTTCTTCTTTTCTATACTCTTTTTTTTTAAGAATTTTTAAAGACTTTATTTATTTATTTTTAAAGAAGAAAAGGGAACGAGAGAGAGAGGGAGAGAAACATCAGTGTGTGGTTGCCCCTCGCATGCACCCTACTGGGGACCTGACCTGCACCCCAGGCATGTGCCCTGACTGGGAATTGAACCCGTGACCCTTTGGATCACAGGCCAGCACTCAATCCACTGAGCGACACCAGCCAGGGATGGAATTGTTTTCTTAGTTTCTCTTTCTGATAGCTCATTATTGGTGTATAAAAATGCAGTCTATTTCTGAGTATTTTGTATTCTGCTACTTTTTTGAATTATTTATTATTCTAGTAGTTTTTTGGTGGAATCTTAGGGTTCTCTCTAAAAAGTATCATGTCATCTGCAAACAATGACAGTTTTACTTTTTTCTTTTCATTTGGATGTCTTTTATTTCTTCTTGTCTGATTGCTGTGGCTAGGACTTCTAGTACTATGTTGAATAAGAGCAGTGTGGGGCAAACCCATACCCCCATCCTGTTCCTGATCTTAAAGGAAATGCTTTTAGTTTTTCCCAATTGAGTATGATATTAGCTGTGGGTTTGCCACATATGGCCTTTATTGTACTGAAGTATGTTCCCTTGATTCCCTCTTTGCTGAGAATTTTTTTTTAAATAAATATTTTGATGGGATCAGATGATTTTTTTTAATATCCTCACTCAAGGTAGTTTTTCATTGCTTTTAGAGAGAAAGGAAGGGAGAGAGGGAGGGAGAGAGAGAAACATTTATGTGAGAGAGAAACATCAATTGGTTGACTTCCATATGTGCCTGGACTGGGGATCATACACACCTGAACCAGGGGTTGAACTCACAACCTAGATATGTGCCGTGACCAGGAATCAAACCTGCAATCTTTCAGGTATGGAATGATGCTCCAACCATTCACTGGCCAGGGCTATCAAATGATTTTTATCTTTCATTTTGTTTATGTGGTATATCATGTTAATTGATTTGCAGATATTGAAGAAATCTTGCATCCCAGGAATAAATCCCACTTGATCACAGTGTATTATCTTTTTAATGTATTGCTGAGTTGAGTTTGCTAAAATTTTGTTCAGAATTTTTGCATCTATGTTCATCAAGGGTATTAGCCTATGATTTTTTTACTTTGTAGTGTCTTTATCTGGTTTGGAGTCAGGATAATTCAGGCCTCACAAAATGAGCTTGGGAATCTTCCCTCCTCTTGAATTTTTTGAAATAGTTTGAGAAGGATAGGTGCTAATTCTTCTTTCAATATTTGATACAATTAACTTGTGAAGCAATTCAATCCAGGACTTTGTTTTGGGGAGTTTTTGATTACTATTCTATGTCATTGGTTGTAATCAGTTTGTTCAGATTTTCTGTTTCTTGATTCCATCTTAGAAGATTGTATGTTTCTAGGAAGTTATCCATTTTGCCCAGATTGTCCAATTAGTTGGCATATAATCATTTATAGTATTTTCTTAAAATTCTTTGTATTTCTGTGGTGTCAGTTGTCACTTCTCTCTCATTTCTGATTTTATTTATTTAGGTCCTCTTCATTTTCTTGATGAATCTAGTTAAAGGTTTATCAGTCTGGTTTATCTTTTCAAAGAACCAGCTCTCGGTTTTATTGATCTTTTGTATTGTTGTTTTAGACTCTATTTTGTTTATTTTTGCTCTGATTTTATTATTTCCTTTTGTCTACTCACTTTGGACTTTGTTAATCCTTTTTTTTTCTAAATTGACTTTTAGAGAGAAAGGGGGAGAGAGAGAAACATCAATTTTTTGTTCCACTTATTTATGTATTCACTGGTTGACTCTTGTATGTGCCCTGACCAGGGGTTGAACCCTCAACCTTGGCACATCAGGATGACACTCCAACCAACTGAGTGGGCTTTGCTATTCTTCTTGTAGTTCCTTTAGGTGTAAGGTTAGATTTATTTTATTTGAGATTGTTGTTATTTCTTGAGGTAGGCCAGCATTGCTATGAATTTCCTTCTTAGGACTGCTTTTGCTATGTCCCATGATTTGGGATTATTGTGTTTTCATTTTTATTTATCTCAAAGTATCTTGTGATTTCTTCCACGATCTCACTGTTAACTTATTCATTGTTTAGCAGTGTTATTTAGCCTCCACGTGTTTGTGTGTTTTTCAGTTTTTTTATTGTAACTGATTTCTAGTTTCATCCCAGTGTGGTCAAAGTATATGCTTGGTATGATTTCAATCTTGTTAAATTTCATGTATAGTATTTTAACTGTGGCAAGTGCTACAGGAGAAAATAAAGCAGAGGTGGGGGATAGGGAGTGTGCGTCCAGGAAGAAGCATTGAGGAAGGATTACAGCTCTAGATGGAGTGGTGAGGGAAGGCCTCACTGCTAAGACAATATTTGAGAAGAGATCTGGAGAAGGTATAGGAGCAAGTCATGGGCTCTCTGGAGCAGGAGAGTTTTGAGCAGAAGAAGCAGATAATGCAAAGGCCCTGAGGTAAGAGAGTGCTTAGCTTGATCAAGGAGTAATGACTAGAGTTTGGGGCAGGATCTGAGTGAGGGAGAACAGGTCCTGTGGGTGCCAGGAGGCAGATATAGAGGTGTCTGCGGGCTCTTGGCAGGGCTTTGGCTGAGTGAGACGAGTGAGCTGGAGGCTACGAGGGGGCTTTGAGCAGACCTGAGATGTGATGTCATCAGGTTACCTTTTAGAAGAATGACTCTGGCTGTTTTGTTGAGGGTAGGCCAAGGTAGGGGAAGTTGGAAGGACAGAAGCAGGACGTCTGGGTAGAAAACCTTCTAGAAAACCTTTGCAATAATCTAGGTTGGAGTCTATGGTGGTTCAGAGCAGAATGGTAGCAATAGAAGTGCTGACAAGTGTGCAGATATTGAATATATTTGAAGCTTCAGCCAAAGAGGGTTTGCTGGTGGGTTGTGGGGTGAGAGGAAGGGAAGAGTCAATAGTGACCCCCCAAATTTAGGCCTGATTAACTAGAATCATGGAGCTCTCATTTACTGAAATGGAGACTGGATAGAGAGTTTGTAGGAGTCAAGGGTTGGGAGAGATAGGAGTTCATTTTAGGCATGACAAATTTAAGATACCTATTAAACATGCAAGTGGAAATGATGAGTAGGCAGTCAAATAAAGGAATCTGGCATTCAGGGAATGGTCCAGCTAGAGGTATAAGTTTAGAGTCACCAGTCAGGAGACTGGATGACATTTCTAAGAGAGTGCGTTCAAATAGAGAAGACACCCAGGGACTGGGCCTTGGTGTTCTAGCACAGTGTGGTCCTGTGATGATGGAAATGTTCTGTATCCACTCTGCCCGGTGCAACAGCCACTGGGCACATGTGGCTCTTGAGCACCTAAAATATGACTAATGCAACTAAGGAACTGAATTTTTAACTTTATTGAATTTAAATAGCCACAGGTAGCTAATGGCTATCATATCTGACAGCTCGGCTCCAGTAGGTAAAAGTGGGAGAAATGAGGAGGGATCAGTGGAGGACGGGCCTATAATGCAGAAAAGGCACCAGGAGAGAATGTTGTCTCCGAAGCTGTCTGTGTTGAGCATGCTCATAAATCTAGTGTGAGGAAGAATGTGTAATTGATCTTGGCATTGAGGAAAGTCTAGCCATTTCAGTAGCATGTGGGAGACAAAGCCTGATTGGAGGGTGTTCAAAAGAGAACAAAGAGCAGAGAGAAATTATAGACAGAAAGTCTACACGGGTCTTTCGGGTGTGTGGTGGTTGTCTAGGAGAGCGGGAGTGAATGGGTTGGGGAAACAGAGGAGACAGGCAGTGCCAATGACACACTTGGGCTTAGTGGTCATGAATTTAAAGTGCGATCAGTTAGCAGAGTTCTGTATTTTCCTCCAGCCACATATATCAGCCTGCACAGAGTAGCGAAAAGCTGAATTTACCCACATTTAATATTTAACCAGGCGAGTATGACGTAAGAGAGTTGCTGGTTAGAATGATGGGCCCCGGAATCTAAGGTGTGTAGAGAGAGAAAGGGAGTGAAGTAGAAAGGTGAGCAGCATATGGGGTGTAGGGCTTAGTGCAGTAGAAGAGTTAGTGGAATTAGAATACTGGAGAGAGTTACTGGAATGATAAGGTGAGATAGTTGGAGGCTAGAAGGCTCGAAGACAGAAATTTTGGAAGCAATGAAGTTGTTGGTGATGGCAAGGTCAGGATATGACCTTGGGAGTGGGTACAACCCAGAGAGAATGGAAGAAGGAAGTCAAGATATTGGAGGATAGTAGATGTGGAAATTCTCAGGCATTGTAACAGATCCCACCTCACAGAGTGACTCTCTGAAGCATGAGGCAGAGTGACGTGGGAGGAAAAGGTGGTTGCAGCCAGGAGGGCCAACTGGGAGTGGTGTGAGGAATCTAATGGAAGGAGCGTCAGAGCTGGCTGCTAAGGAGGAGCTACACTTGTCTGGAATTAAGAGAGTACAACTACCCATCCAGTGGGCCCTTGAGAGAGCCGTAGGGGAGAGAGAGTCTTCCGGTTCCTGTTGGAGCAAGATGGTGAAGGCAATGTTCCCAGAGGAGGGCCCACTGGAAAGGCTGCGGAGGAGGCACTGGGCCTAAGCAGGGATACAGGAAGGCGCACAGGTGGACCTGGGAAGGCCTGGGAGTTGAGGGAGCAACTAGGAGTAGAAAAACCTTGAGGTGAGGCTGGCTGGTTTCCAAGACAGAAAGTAGAGGTGAGGCTGCTGGCGCTGAAGACCAGGAAGAGTTCTGGCCCAGAGCACATGGCTCTCGGGGCCCTTGGCCGACAGCAGTGAGGAATGCGGGCCAGGAAAGAAATCTCATCCAGAATTACAGGATATCTCTCCCTGGTGTCCTGTGGTATCTGCAGTCCTCACCCTGCTCCTTCTAAATGTGAAGCAGTTAAACTTAAACTCTTCATAGACCTCAGCTTCTTCATCCACAGCGTGGACTTGGTCCTCTGCGGGAGTGAGAAAGCAGAGTGCCAGCGTCAGGGCCTGCTCGGGCCCAGCAGCTGGCCTGTGGTAGGTGTTAGGGAGAAGTCGCTATCCTCCTCTCCTGCTGGGCGACCTCTTAAATTCCATTTCCTCTCATACTGAGGGAAGTTACATCTTTTCATTGATACCTACAAGCTAAAACTTTTTTTTAAATTTTTCTTCCAAAGCCAAGAGCCCACAGAATTCTCAAATGGAATGATTGTGTGTCTGGCTCCCTTCTCCCCAGTCTGCCACCCAGAACCGCCTTCACTGTGTGGAGCCTCTGCAGGGGCCCGGCTCCCTGGGCTTCAGGGGCTCCCAGCTCCTGGCTTCATGCTCTGCTGCCGCTGTCCCGAAGTTCTTAACAATTTTTGAATGACGAGTTCCCATGTTCATTTTGCACAGGGCCCCACAAGTATGTCACTGGCCCTGTGTTTATTCCAACCCTTACAAAAGCAAATAAGAGGTAAAACAGGACCACGGAGGAGTCAGGCCATTGATTTATCATTCCACCCACATGTCAGCATTCCAGTGAAGAGGAATGGTTTGAAAATAATGAAAATACCTCACCTATATCGCTTGTTAATAAAACAATTGAGTGCCTCTAAAACTTTATGAATTCCCAGTTTTTAGTCACAAATTTTTCAGCCTGAGGAATGAGCATCAGTTTCAGAAGTATTCTTCATTTCTTGTCATTATCACCATGTATGAACACATTGAAAATCTGCAAGTTATTGTAATTGCAAGTGAAACATGACTGATGATTATTCATGCCAACCAGGGCATTGAGTCCTTCCTTGAGGGCGTTTCCTGCCTGCTAGCAGGAACTTTCTTGTTGTCTCCCCGGGAGGCATCCATTTCCTGCAGCGAGTACATCCAGGAGCAGGAGGCATGGGGTAGAAAAAGGGGTCGCACGGGCAGGACAGGCAGGGACGCATCCAAGACTGGGTCACCATTTGCGGATAGATGGCACACCTGCCCCAGTCCCTCACCGTCTAGGAGAAGCAAAGCCCCCTGCACAGATTTAACCGTCAAACCTGCATTACGGTGGCTGGTACCAACTGAATCTGGCGCTACTGAATCGTGGGCTTTCTGGATTCAGTAGTGCCAGACTTCGGCTCTGATTCAGGGTTAATGAATCATGGAGACAGGGCACATGAGGACCTGGACGAAGGAAACTTCAGTAACTCTCTTACTGTGGAAGTCACAGTCCATGAGGACGCCATTATACGGAATGGTAAACAGTTCCGACAGATGGAGAGCTTTTCGATGAAAGAGGCTCAGGCCGCATCCAGCATTTCTTCTTCAAACTGGAGACTACTTTGGGGAAAGCTATGGCCTAAGTTGTAGGGCAGCGCTTGTTTTCGTTTGCTTGTTTTTCTCTAAGAAAGCAAACGTGCTGAATTGTTCCCTTTTTGTGGGCTTTTTTTTTTTCTCTCTAGTCTAAATTTCCACAGTAGGCAGACAAATTTAAAAGCATGCCTCACAAACCCAGTTCACCTTCCCACTGGTAGTTTTGCATCCTATTTTTTGAGTCGAAACAATTTGGAATGAATACTTTCTCGTTCCTTAAGTATAAGAATTCTGGTATTTTATACTTATCAATATCCTCCGTTTTGGAGTGCTCCAGTTGACAATATCGAATGATTTGCTGTTTTTCCAGGCGATCCCCAGGAACCAAAAGTCCATCACACGAGACAGCAAATTGAGAAGGGGAGACAAACACTGCGTTGTTCTTGTTTTCTTTCCAACTGATTCTGTTTGCAGTTGGGGGCAGAGGTCTAGTGGACGCAGTTTAGGGAGCGTTCAGCTTCCATAGGGAGCTGTGAACGATTATTTTGCCTGCAGGTCCAGCTGGCAGTCTGCAAGAAGAGGGGCCCCTTTGAGCCTGCCAAAGCCACCGTGGTTCGCAGTGAGGAGGGAAATGTAGCCAAAGCCTCACTGCCTGGCTCACAAGCTGACAGTCAGCCCCCGAGTTGTCCCGGTGAAGCTTCCCGTTGTCCCGAGGTGAAGAAGTCGCCACCTGACCAGCTTTGCCCCAGTGGGGAACTGAACTAATATTAGCTGGTTGTGGGCACACTCCTGCCCTGGACCCCAAGCCCCTGATGTTAGGAAAATTAAAGAATTTCATTCATTCATTCAGCTATTTATTGAACACCTACTCTATGCCCACCACTGTGCTAGAAGAAGAAAGAAAACAGTATGTGGTGATTGAATTTGAGGCAGGACGTTGTTTAACGGGGGAGGGGCTAAGGAAAGGTCTCCAACTGTGAGCAAGAGGATTTACTGGAGTGAAAAGGGAGGGACGTTGGAGAAACAACCTGTGAAGGCGCGGAGGTAGGACGATCTTGGCCTTGACAGGAATCCGAAAGGTGGCCCGTGTGCCCACAGATAAGTGAGCGAGATTGTGAGCTTCGAAACGAGTCTGGAGGGTAAGATCAGGGCCCAGAGGGATTCAGGATGTTGTGGGAAAGAGCAAGGAGTTTTAAGCCAAGCTGTGACAGAATCTGATTTATGTTTTTATTAACACATTTTTCATTCGCAAAGAATAACTAAGACTGCAAGTGCTTAAGTCTTTACAACAATTTGGGAAATAAACCAAGAAGCATGTAACTATCAAAACTATCAAATCAGGGGCAAGCTGGGTGAGTGAATGAGGGTAAATTTTTCTTTTGATGATGTTTTATAAATTTATGCCGTCCAAAACTAGGGTCAAAGGTCCAATTGCCTCAGCTGCAGTGACAGTCCTGCTGAAAAAAATCACTTCTGTCCTTGGGAAATTTGATTTAAAAAACCTCCAAACAAAACACAAGTAGCTTGAACTGTCCTTGTAAGTTTCCTCTGCCGTCCGCAAAGCAGATGTGGGCCTTTCCCGCCAGCTACTAGTCCTCACGGTTACGCTGGAAGTCAGAGGAAGAGAGGAAGCATCGGCACTTGGGCAAAATGGATCGTGTTTACTTTTCTAGTTTTTTTCTTTTCTTTTGAATGTCAAGAATGAAAAAAAGCCAGCTCTGCTGTCCCTTAGCATCATCTCAGGTGACGAGAGAGGAGAGGTGTTGGTGTGAGGTAGCCAGGTGTTGTGCAAGGTGCTGGACCTGGAAAGGACGCCAATTTCTATCTTGGCTTTGTTAGTAAATAATGAAAAAGCCCGAGCACTGACAATAAATGAACATTTTGTTGGCCCAATTTATGTGTTTCAGGCTGTCTTTACCCTTCACGAAGAAAAACTGGTTTGTTACAGAGCTTCAGAAGATTTGATATTAATCATTCTGCTCATGAGTAATCCGTGACTGATGTTAACCCTCCACTCCGAGAACTGAGTCCGCCTGTTTGAAGGAGTATCGTTTCCTAACCAGTGCTTTCATACTCTGAAAGAATTTATTTTTTTAAAGATGAGAAATTGTCTTAATTCAAAAAGCTTAAGATCAAGCAAGTTAATGAAATTATTACATGATATTCTGGCATTTTTCATATAAAAACTTTTTAGACCAGTGTTGCTCCCCTACCCTTTAGCAACGAAAACCATCTGAACCCCTCTTGGGCGGGGCGAGGATGAGCACCGTTATAAAGCCATCCCAGATTGCCGCTGGCCCAGCCCTGGGAAAGCGGTCAGAGAACAAGCCAGAGAAAGCCCTGGAGTGCCGAATCACATTATAACCAACAGCATCTCATCACTGCTCCTATATTGAGGGTGGGAAAAAAGATTTAAGGACCACTAGGAATTTTAATAGTTTCTTAGAGATTATGTTGCGTTTAATCATAAATTATTAGGCCTCTGCCCAGAGTTCAGTGATGTACAGAAAGTACATCAGTTGGTGAGTAGATCGTTTTCAGAAGAAATACACTGCATAAATTGTTTCTTTTCATCATTATTTCGCTTTATTCTGTGAAGTAAATATTTTGAAAATAGTAGCACTTTTATAATAAAATAAAATTTTATAATAAACTGGTGATCTGGTGTGCTTAGTTTTGGAAATGTTTTTTCCACAGTCAACGTAAAAAGAAAAGAAAAAAATATCAGTGCATTTACGTGTGCCATGTTTGCTGACTCATGCAATGCTAATATGTAATCATGTTTTTTTGTTTTTGTTTTCATTTTGGTTGTTGCTTATTTGGAAACCTTGCATAAAATAAACGTGATGTAAAAATTTTAAAACTAAACCGCCTGAAAAAGGGGGGGTGGGGAGCACATGGAAAGGATTATTTACCAGTCAGCCCATTTTGAAATATCATTGAAATGTCAAACAGTGGAGCTTACTCTTAACATTAGTCTTGTTTCCTGAGCCTCTTCGGAGTTTAAACTGGTTGAAAAACACAGCTGTCCACTAGGGGTCACCTTTCTTCAAGAGAAGGGTCAGTCCCCTTTCCTAAGACTCTGTTAATTTGGTTTTTTAAAAAAACCACCACCACTTCGGAGAAATGAACTTAATTTTTTGTTGTTGTTGTTGTCAGAGATTCCAAATAATATTGCTTTAGCTCAATGCACTTACGTTGGTAGGTAAGGCCAGTATCTGGGCCACCGAAAACCCAGAGAGATGAAGGGAGGGATGCCCCCTACTTCTCGCGCGCGCACACGCGCACACACGCGCACACACGCACACACACACTGTGCTGGTTCTGGCTTGGCCTCTCTTGACAGATGAACTTATTTTTATTTGGAAAGTCTCGTGTTGGCCCTGGCAGGTTATACTACCCTCACTTTTTCTGCCACGCCTGACTCTAAAGTCAGAGACTAAATGGAGACTAAAAGAAATGGTCCTTAAATGCTGACATAAATTTGGGGTGAAACCCTGTACACTTCACCCAAATTTATCTCTGAGTCAGTTACTGTTTTTCTGCAGTGTGCGGGTTTCAGTCAGCCTTGGCCAGAAAATACTATGGGGAGCGGACTAGGACGGTGTCCAATAAACAGGCACTTTGGCAGATTCTATTGAAATCTAAACCATCTCATTGTTCTAGAGGGAGAGCAAGGCTGCCCTGCCCACCATACAGTGCCTGATGCATCAGGTTTCAACTGTGTCTGTAGAAACCCGGGGTTGCAGGAGGTGTTTTCAGAGGCTCATTTGCACCTATTTATATGAGCTGCTAAACATCTTGGCCCCAGGCCCACCCCGCA
This sequence comes from Micronycteris hirsuta, assembly GCA_004026765.1. Lineage (NCBI taxonomy): Eukaryota > Metazoa > Chordata > Mammalia > Chiroptera > Phyllostomidae > Micronycteris > Micronycteris hirsuta. Next base: position 96,339 of record PVJI01003918.1, on the reverse strand, counting down.
AAATCAAGTTGGAAATTAAAGAGTTCTGAGATGGGGAAATAATTCAGAACATAGATACAATTGAGATTGTCTGTGAGACTGTGAGCTTCTGGAGAAACATTGTCCTCTAAAGCTGCGGTGACAAGAGTGTACCATTTCAGTCCAATTTGTAGTGATTTACTCCCTCATATCTATGCAAAGTGTTTTTCTCCACCCCCTCCCCTTTTGATATTTGTCCTGCCAAGTTAAGAAGTTTTTTACAGTCCTCAAAATTGCACTTGCAAATGTGTCATGAGTACAGGAGAGCTCTATACTGGTCTTGCTGAAACCCTTACAAGTGAGTGTCCATGAGAGCCAGCTCAGGGCAGCGCCAGGCTGGGGTTGGGAGCAGCTGTTTGGCACATTCCCTCATCAAGCCTAACAGGTGGATGGTGCAATGACTAGTAAATGCCCAGCACATCCAGTGAGAAAGTCTGGTTCTAGACTGATGCCCTCTTGTAGGTTGGGGTATTCTGTCTTATCTTGTTCACAATAAGAAATGTGAGCAATCGATATATGATGTTAATAAATCAATTTGAAATAAATGTCTTATTACTTTGTTTTCAAGCTTCTGATATATTTAAAGTAGAATACCCAGAGATTGCAGCATAAGCTCTTCAAAACGACTATCACCTTTTCCAACTACTTATCTGTGTGAAACAGGATTCTCTGATGTGCCACAAATGAAATAAAGAAATGGGAAAATACAGTTGGAATAAGGCTGTAACTGACTTCTTTAAGTTTTATTTTCAAACGTCTGTGTTTAACAAAACGGCCTCATGTTTTTATTGAAGGATGTAAGTAAATAATATAAGTTTGAACTAAGAATAATTTTATATTGATTAAAAACACTTCTGACTGTTTACACATTGGTTTTCATTTTTAAAACAGATTCTAATCCTTAAAAAAAAAAAAGAAAAGAAAGAGTAAAGACCCTTGATTCACAACAATAATTTGCTCAGGAAACTGTTTTTTTAATATCTGAATTAATAAACACAAGTATAACCAGGGTTAGAATAGTCTAAATTCTGTGTAAACAAGTTTACATAGTTTGTAAGACTCTCAGGTAAGCTTCTTATGTATCATTATAAAAATAAAATACTACAACTTCTTTTTATCCAGAATTCTCTCACTTCTCATTTTGAGGGCTCCTAGTACGTGGGAATATTTTGACACCAAGCATCATTTTCTGTGGGAAATGACCTTGATGCATGGGTGGCCTCCAAGTCCACTAGCACGCTCTCTCCCAGGAGTCTCAGACCAGGTTGAGATGCTCAAATCACAGTTTATTAAATCAATGCTTATCAAGAAGCAAGGGTAAGCAAGGGAACAAGCTGATGTCCTTAGTGTGATATTCTGATTTGGTCTTCATTCCCATTTCTGGCACCAAGCTCCTAAAATTCTTGGAATTTCCTAAGTGGGAGTATCTTTTGTTATGTTAAAGAGGTGGCTTTTAGAAGATACTTCAGTTTGAGAACTGGTTGCCAGGGGAACTAACCGCTTGGTCAGAGGTGGGAACTTTCATTCCCAAGCCCCAGACCTCTGGGGAGGGGAGAGGGCCTGGAGGGCGCATCTGTCACCAATAGCCAGTGATTTGATCAATCATGCCTATGAAATGAACTCTCCATAAGAAGTCTCCAAAAAAAATAATTCTCAAAAAGAGGATGGGATTCAGAGCGCTTTTGGGTTGGTGAGTGTGTGGGGATTTGAGAAGGGTGGCACGCCAGGAGAGAAAGCATAGAAACTCCTTGCCCTTTCCCCTACACCTTGCCCTGTGCACTCTCACCTCTGGCTTCTCCTGCGTTGTAGAAGCACAGGGGACCACCTGGGTTGCAGTTGGCATCTGAAGTGGGGAGGGAGGCCAGTCATGTGGATTGAGCCCTTCCCTGTGGAATCTGGAATCTGACATTTTCTCCAGGTAGATAGTGGCAGAACTGAGTTGAATTGTAGGAGGCCCAGCTAGTGTGTAAGAATTGCCCGGTGGTGTAGACCCCCACCTCCACGTGGGTTGGAATTGGACTCATGTAAGTGGACCAGCTCCGGGCCGAGGGCTGGCCCTGTCCAGCACAGTCTGGACCTTTCGAGTATCAGGCAACCTCCAGGCTCTTGACTTGTGCAGGAAAAATTTCGAGAACAAGTCAGAGTAAGAACGAACGCAGGTTTCATTCAGGTAGAGCAAAAGAGGCCAGGAAGGACTCATGGGGCCGCTGTGAAAGAAGCAGAGGTACCCATCCGAGGGGACGTGGGCACTATGGAGCTACGCACGGCGGTCAGCAGTTCTTGGGATTTTATGTGTTTTCAGGGGTGGGTTGTTTCTAAGCTTTGCAGCGCCAAATTCTAACTCTGCCTTCTGGTTGCGGGGGAGGGGGGGGCACATTGTTCCTAACATGGTCCGTTCCAGAAGTGTCATGCTGTTTGCCCCCTCCTGTTCCCCTTCTACTTGCATCAGTTTTCATTACAATGATGGTGTCTTGAGCTTTGGGGTCGGTCTCTGTTCAATTTTTCCTTCCTCTCAGAATGACCTGGTGTCAGCTAGTCCTTGTTGTTGTTGACTTCTGTGACCACCGCAGGGGTTTCCTGCCATCAACTGTCGCCCTTGATCATGGGTGGAGGTGGGGGCTCTGGCCAGCGGACCTAGTGGCTTGTCGGCCTGTGATGTCGGCTCCTACTTCCTCGTTCCACTTGTCGGGGTTTCCCCCTAACTTCTTTCTATCCTGCCTCTCCAGAATCATACTGAGGACACGTACGGGAGTGTGCCAGGACCACACTAACTGAGTCTTGGGTTATGCAGCATTTATATGTCCAGCCTTTCTGCCACAACCACCTCTGTCGATGACGTGGTTACAACCCAGAGTGAAGGGTTGAGCAAGGAGGCCCAGTTAGGCAGTAGGTGTCTGCTAATGACACACAACTTGCTGTCAGAGACACGGGGCGAGACCCTTTAGCTTCCTCTACAGCTCATCTCCTCACCTGCTGGTAGCTACGGATTGCATTTTTGGGACAGAGGACACAGAGTGCCAGCATGGTCGTCACCAAAGAAAGGGCAGTCACGTTGCCACGTAGTCAATATTGAGTGCCTCGTGTGGCTCCGGTTTTTTTGTGTGCTGTGAATAGTAGGGGATTCTTTAGTTTTTCTATTACTTTCTGGGCTCTTATGCTCGGCACACATGCTTGATCTGGGTCTAACACGTCCACGTTATTAACTTTTCAATATCTATCACCTCTCATGAATTCTGCCTCTGTCTGCTTACTTACTCATTGTCTAAATCTAACACAGCTATGCATGCTGCCTGTGTTCGGTAAGCTACTATACATTCACCGCGTATACTTAACACATCTCATAAGTTTTATCCGTCCCATTTGTTTATCTTCTTGTTCTTCTATAGCATTAATTGAATTTTCCCAAGTAATACAGGAACACCCCCTACAGAATCTCTTGGAAAAGCTTCCCCCACACTGGTCCAGCCTCTCTGATCTCAACCAAGCCGGCCTCCCTGTCCTTAAGGTCTATCATGTCACTGCTTTTTCAAAGACCCAATCAAGGACACTCACCGTCTATGCTTCCGCATCTCCCCCTCTCCTCCGCGTGCTCCTCTTTATTCAGCATTGCTTTGTAACTTGACTCACCGTACCCCCAGGCTGCAAGGCTGAGTGAACCCCTCTCCTGTGCTCCTGATACCACTCTGCCAGGACCTGGCCCTTTCCATTATTTCCCAGCCACCACCGTCAGTTTCTCCCTCCTGGCTGGCTCCCTCCCTGCTGCCCACATAGATGTTTAGATGTCCCTGTCTTAAACATCAGCCCCAAACACAAACTCTCTAATTCTGTTACCTACGCCAGCTACCACCCTAATGCCCTATGCATCCACAGACTTGACCAGCTGCTCTCTACTCAGCTCCTCAACTTCTTAACCACTTTTAACCTGGCTTCCATCCCTAACACATGCTACAAAAATTATCCTTTTAAGGGGAACTGATGACTTCCTAATAGTCAAAACCGATGGCTTTGGGTTGTGTTTCCCTTTCGACTGTTAGTCTTTTCAGCGTCCCTGCAGTATTTGAAGCCTTCGGGCTGTGTCAGCCTGTTCTCTCCCTGCCTGCCCCCCCCCCGCCCCCGCCCCCGCCCCCGTGACAGTGCCTTGCCTTTTCTGTCTTCCAGAGCCTCTCACATTTCTTGGCTTGTGATCCCACCCTAAGCCAACCAAAGCCAACCAACCCACTGTGCCTACTCTTTCTTACACTGCCATCTCTCTGGTTCTTCCTCTTCTGCCCCCTTTTTTTTACCTTATAAAGACTCTTGTGACACATTGGGCCCACCAGCGTAACCCAGGACTGTGTGCCCATTTTGGGGTCAGCTGATCAGCAACCTTCATTTCCCTTTCCTACCTGGGGATTAGGACGTAGATATTTGGGGGGTGCCATTATTTTTGCTTACCATAGTGATGTCTTTGTTTCTCATTAATTTTTTCTCTATGTCTCTTCCTTAATCTAATCTATGTCTACAGTTTCAACAATTCTCCCCTTGCAAAAGACCCCACATTCTGTCCGTTGGCCTGACTTTTCTTGTCAGCCCCAGTTGCCTCCTGTACCTTCCACTTACAACTTTATGGTGAAAAATAAAAGGCCTCATCATGGCAACCCAGTCCCTCAGAATTAGTTCCTTGTTCTAACTTCCCTGTTTCTTCTCCCGGCACCAGCGGCACTCCAGCAGGGGTCTAAGAGCCTCACGATGCCTGGTCTCCTTCGCTCCCTGCCCCTGCCCCGCCCTCCCCACCCCCACCCGCCGGGTCTCTTCGCCACCAAGGTGCCTGCAGTTCATTTTTCAGTGCATCAGGGGTGCACCCCTCTGTCTTTTCCTTTCCATTCCCGCCATCACCTCCATTGTTCAGGCCTCTCTTTATTCCCTGGACTGCTGCTATTACCTTTCATTTTAGGAGATGGGGGAAAATCCATCTCTTATCCTTTCCCGAGCAGCGTGTTTTACATGGCATTCTCATTTCATCCTGTTATCAACCCAGTAAACAAGAATTAATACCCTTAGTTTATAGATGAGGAAACTGAGGCTAAGAGCAATGAGGTAACTTTCTGAAGGTCATAATCATTCATTCATTCATTTATTGAAATATGTTTATTGGGAGCCTATGATATGCCAGGTACTATTTTAGATGTTGAGAATAATTGCAATGAATAAACCAACCAAAATCCAAGTTCTGAGGAAATTTATAGTAATCTAGAAATAGAAAAGACAGACATTTAAGAAGTGAACAACCAAACAAACAAGATTATTGCAGTCTCCTGGTTTACCCTGGCTAAGAGTTTTCTTCCTCTTCTGAATTCCTAGTGAGCAAACAACAAAATCTCTCTGGAGGCACTTAATTCATTCACTCATCCTTATACCCAGTTATTTGTGTATATTGTGTTATTTGTCTTACCAAACTCTTTGAGGGCAGAAACTCTCCATCACATGGCACATAACGGGCATTTGTCTCAACTACAGGGTGGCACGAATCAAGGGAGATGTTGGGAAAATACTCTGTGAGTCCCAAAGACATTCTCTCCAGTTCATTGTCACAAGCGATGCCAATCATGTTCTTTTCTGGGTGGGTCATGTGAGGACCCAGTTCTCCCTGATGCAAACAGGATTCACTCCCCCTGCAATTCCATTTCTTCCATGTCCCTGTAAGCTATCTAGGATTTCTTCCTGCTTTTCCAGACTTCCTAAGAAAAGTTTAAAAGAAATTGCTGAGGATGATGACTTCCTTGTTCACCTTTCCTACCCCCAATAACCTAATTTTTCCCCCAACATTTCATTAAGAATAGTTTAAAAAAAAAAAAGAATATTTTAAAATGGAAAAGATTTTAGGTGAATACCCATTTGCGCACCATTCAGATGGAAGAATTAATGTTTTACAGAACTTGCTTAGTCATAGCTTTCCATCAACCCATCCCTCCATCCATCTCATGTACTTGACTAGTTTCAAGGTAAGTTACAGACAGTAAGTAGTAAGCCTCCGCGTAAATAGTCCAACCTGCGTGTCATTAACTAGAGTTCAAAATCCGTTAACCACATCTTTTTTATTCTTTTAAGATAAATTTTACATAACAATGAAATGCACAAATCTTAAATATACTATTCAGTGTGTTTTTGGAAGATGTATACCTGTGTAAGCCAAACCCTTCTGAGGTCATACAGCTGTGCCAGAAAGTTCCATCTGCAGTTCCCCGTGCCCCTCCAGGTCAGTGCACGACCCCAGTAGTTCACGTCTGAAACTGTAGACTCAGATGATCTGCAGATGGAACTTCTTTTTGTCACTGTCTTGACTGTCAAAAAAAAACCCTCATTCTGTTGCATTTAATTGCCATGATTGAAAAAATACTTTTCTGGATTTAATTACATGATAGTTTGCTTGGCGGCAGTAATAAGAAAAATAGCTTGATCAGAAAATATTACTATTTTAATTTTTCTTCCTTTAAAACATACCTTGGGTTCAGACTTAGGCAGAACCACACTGCAACCTCACTTTTACCGATCATAGATTTTGATTCCAAGGCCGGCCTACATTGACTGAGTCAGAGGGGGTTCATTTCTCCAAGCCTGCTGGGTCCTTATTTAGCATCCGTTCGTACGAACACACTCACAAGGTATGAATCAGAAAGAAAATCTGGGCACTTTTTTTTCTTACTTTGATGCCTTTTTATTGTTGGAGGAGGATTTATGTTCTTGAACAACCTTTTTAGGCCTTGGTTTCCATATTTGGGAAGTAACAGTGCATCTCTTGAGGTCCCACCCAAATCTGAGACTCGATACTTTTCACGGGAAGGGAAGCTGTCAGGACTTGGGAAGAAAAAGGCCTCCGTGCTCCGTAGCCCATACTGAAACAGTTCATCAATATCATTTAGTTCAGAAATAACAAACATTGCTGTAGTTTGGTAAATTTTCTAGCTTAAATGTTCTCAGAATAGCTGGTTTCTGTTTAAAGTTTTTTGTACTAGCAAATCACAGTTGAAATTGTAACACAAAGTCCTTTCTAATGAATGACTATGAAGGGAAGCTTGCTTGATGTATTTCTTTTTTTCTTTTTTTTTCCCCCAATCCTGTTTATACCACTTGAGAAGATTTTCTGACAGGATTTGGGATACAATTGTCAGAAATCTGTTCTCCCCAGCGCCACCTCTGAGTCACTTCCACTATTTATGGAACAGCAACTGTGAAGAGTGGGATCATGTTTAAGCTTTTTTTTTTTTTTAACAGCACATGATAAATGTCTTCAGGAGCTTATGTAACATATCCCAGAGCCTCCAGTTTTCAGAAGAGAACAGAGTCCAGGAAGTGGCCTTGTACAGCTTTTGAAAGCATGTTCCTGAGTCTTAAGGTCATAGATTGTCAGAGTAGTAATTTGAGTAAAGCTTGAACAGCCTTTGAAGTCAGAGCTGTTCTGTCTTGGAACGTTGGGACTATGCCTTTCACATTAGGCATAAGATTTCCATTTCATCTTATTTGCTACCTTGCAAAAGAAGCTTTTACATTGGCCTACTTTTCCTTGCACATAGTTAGGATTCCAGAACCTTCATCCAAGTGGTTGTATGACAAGCCGCCCCACACAGACGTCTCTCTCTCTCCGACCCGTGTGGATTACTCAGTACGGGAGGATGGAGGTTGGGATGGGCATGGGTCGCCTGGTGTTTCCTCTCCTTGGACAGTTTCTCTCCCCTTTTCTTCATCCTGTGTCTAAGAAGACTCACAATCGAGGCCAGCCTTCTGCACTGAGGGAGCAAACTTTTCTCCTGTTTGAATCTCAAATAGCAAACATCAACACTATTTATAACAATAGGTTTTCCTTCCAAGCAACAGAGACGTTGTTATACAATGAAAAACATATCACCAAATATTCCCAAAACAAACTCTCACCATTAACATAGCGCTTGATACGAAAACATGTCAGACATGTAGATTTCATTCCTCAGGCAGAAAGCACTTATTTTGCTTTATCAGTAGCATAATGAAGACTGTGCAGTTATTAATAAGAGTTTTTGAGAAGATAAATTAATAGATATATTAACATAGCTTAAAAAATAATATCCCTATCAAATCTGTTTTAATTGATGGTTTAAATTTAGTCACATTTCTACAGAGTACCATTAAGTGCTCAGGGCCAGTTTATTAAGAAACAACAAAACATACTGCCGGTAGCAACTGAGGAAAATAGATAAGGAAATTTTATTGTGTTTATTTTCTTAATGTTCTGTCATTAAATTAGATTCAAAAATCTACAGGCCTGGTTGTTCCTTTTTATAAACCCTAAAACCCTAGAAAGGCCGGAAGCAGTTCAGAAATTGGATCCTTTTATCCTCAGAAACATGTATGGTCCAACTTGTATTTCCTTCGGTTACTACCTGTAAGTCCCAGATTCTTTCCATCGCTGCCTGGGGGAGTGTGATGGGGGTGTCTATTCCAATCACAGCGCTGGTATGTAGCTTAGATAAACACATACACACGCACACACAGCCTTCCTCTTTATGAAACTGCAGTTTAGTTTCATTTCCATAAAATGAATGAATGATACTTACTTTACTAAGCTTTCCTCCCCACCCCGCCCAAAAACACTATAGGAATAATTATGTCACCTTATTTCTCTTCTACTTAAAAAACAAGGAAGAGCCAAAAACCAGGGGGGAATCAAAAGAATTACAAAAAAATATTTTTTAAAGAATGAAGGCCCTTCTTTTAGTTATAAAGTTGACAGACACTTCAAAAACTCAGCACAGAAGACAGCCTTCCGGTGCCAGTGTTCAGAATGGGCCATTTTCCCTTTCTCACGTTAAAAGTTCTGAACTGAGCCTGAAGGCCTCTTGCTTATAAGCACCATCCGAGCAGCATCTGTGGGCAGGAAGGGTGATGATGGGGGTCAGAAATGCTCTACTGCAACATTGATTTGTGTCTGCCTCTTTCCCTCTCCCTCCCTGGCCTTTTTCCCTTTAATGAGGACTAGAATGTTTCCACATCAGTTAACTGCCTTCATAAAGCACCAGAAGGTCACACCAGCCCCAGACTGATCCTTTTCTTTGTGCCTATAATATAATTGGCTGATTGTGCCAGTGATGAGCGCGCCCCCTCCCCCAGCCCGGTCCTAGCTCCATGTTTGCAAGCCTCACTGCTGGTTTCCGAGGAGAGCAGCTCGGCGCGCTGCGCGCTTCCCGGCACAGGCAGAGCCACTGCGCAGGTTGATCTGCGAAACAGCATCCATTTTAATCTGCGGGGAGCCCCTGCCTTCCCAGGGCGTTCTCTCCGCCTGCGGATGCTCCGCGCGTTCCCTCCGCAGCCTCCTCGCTGAGCAGTCCTGCTTTGGGGTCTGCGCCCTAGGATGCACTGAGATGGTACATCAGGACAACTGTTCGTATCAGGTAAGATTTAAAGCCTGATCGTGAGGCCGGCATCCTCTGGGAGGAAAGGCCTTCCTCTTCCAAAGCAGCAGGTTGCCTCTTTCCGGATTTTCAAGGGATTTTGCCATCCTCCACGCCCGGCCTTCATGGCATACAGTATCTGAATTGTAATTAGGGTTTCTGGGGACTAATGGGGCAGAAAACACTGCTTCCTTGGCCTTTAAAGCATATGTGAAAGCCTCTGAGGTGATCTGTGCTTTGCATAGTCTGTATGTCTGCAAATAAGAGGAACTGTTTTGAGCTGTAATTGAATTTAAGGGGCTTCAGAGGAGGAAAATCTGGTCAGAATGTCACATAGATCGCATCGAGGAATATGATACTTGCTCATTGCATGTAAGTTGCTTCATGTCCAGTTTTTAGGATTGTCTTTAAGGAAATTATGTAAATAGGGAGTAAATAGGGAGAAATTTTCAAAAATCAGCCAGCATGAACTTGACATTTAAAGTTGCACTTTTATGTCTTTCCAAACTTATTTCTATTAATATATTGTTCTAAATGGTTAGTACATAAGAATTAAGGTGCCAACCAACATGCATAAAAAACTCCAAATAGAAAATGTTTTAGAATACATATTCATCTATATGCTAATGTGCTGTCTGGAGTTTTGAATTAAACACTGAGCCGATTTCAAAAGACCAGTTCTAGCGTGTTCATAACTCTTTCCTGCAATTTCAACTGTCGAGGCAACATTGGAAGTATCTTCATTGTCAACAGACAGCGAGCATGTTCTGAGAAATTGCTGCTTGCAGCGGCAGGCGTGGCTAGTCCAAGTCCTGGATAGTTCGTATTGGGGTATTACTAAGCTGACCGAGTTTAGGAGCTCTGAGAGACCAATTCTCTAGCTTCACAATGCCTCTTCCTTGTGTGAGGTAGGTTACCTGAGACACGCAGGTGTTTCTCCTGAGGTCAGATTTCACGGTGGTAAATGTATGCAGGCAGAATAATACATTTCACAAGACTGCAGGCAGTGGCTTTTGGAAGGTAAGTAGAGTGTGCCTGTATAATGTATTTACACACTTTTTTCTCTGCTTAATGATTGCAATTTTGTCACTGTAGGCTTGTTTTACAGTATTGCATTTTAGAATATGCTTAGGTCTGTAGATCCCAAATATCGAGGTTTGTGCTTCACAGAAATTCTTCCCAAGAGAAGGGGGTCGAGGTGTGGAGGGAACAACTGAAAACTTGCTCACACGTAACACAGAGCTTGGGAGTGAAGGATGTCGACGTCTCTGCAGAGCCCAGCCTGCTCCTGGCGCGGCTCCAGATGATTAAATGACTGTCATAATTAAGATAATTTTCCTTCTCTCTTTTCAGAGAAACTACGTAATTTAATTTTCGAAAGGCAAGGTACTCCAAGATGATTTCCTATATTTTTTCATTAGGTTGAACATGCAATCACTGTTTTTATAGGTCAAAAATTGGTCAAATGTCAGCAATTTCATCTGGAGGAAAGGGATTTTGTTAACCCATTGCCTTTTCCAAAGGAAGACAAATTGAATTTATTTTATATAAACTACAGCATGTAACACTGTCAGTGTGTGCTTAATAGTTCTGAAGTATTTGTAGCTTCTTTTCACGATAAAATGAAGTGTATCGGGCATATAATCATAGTTAATAGATTCTGCATCTCCTTGGGTTTTGTATAGAACTACCTTTATCTGTGTATTCTTTTGAAAATCTCTCCCTGTATCCACAGCTCAGCAAAAACAAAACATTGACCTGGAAACGGTCTCAGTCCCACTGGGAGACCTTAGCTGTAGAACCCAGCTAACCCCACATGAGGGTGGATTCAGAAAGGGCAGTTTCTCTAAGTCCTTGGCTTGATGTTATCATAGTCACTCAGGATATATAGCCAGTCTGATGTTTTTCAGAAACTTCCCCTTTTTGGATGAGGGCATCTTAGCATTGTCCCTGAACAGATAGAATTTTTGTGTAGGACTGATTTCTTTCCACATAAATGTATACCAACATTTCTTAATGGACAGTCCATGAATGGGGCTTCAGGGGCCATTCCCCCCAAAATTACCTGCTCATTTTGGTGCATATCTGATGTGTGTTATCATTATGTTATTATCGTCATCATCCTCATTACAGTAATAATCGCTTCCTGGTGGGTCTTGCCACTCCTGCCCTTGAACAGTCTTTTAAAACCTAAGTCAGAGCATGTGACCCTCTCAGAATCCTCAGAATAAAAGGCTGGGCCTCCCAGGGCCCTGTTTCCTCTTGGGCCACTCTCCCACATCCCCTTCCCTCCACTCTCCTCCCACCAGCTGTCCCGTCCCTCCTACCTGGCATATGCTTCCCCATGTAGGGCTGCCAGATTTAGCAAATAATCTGCAGTGTTTGAGACATGCTTATTCTGAAAAATTGTTCACTGTTTATCAGAAATTCACATGCACCTGGGCATCCTGTGAGTATCCCCCATAGCTCATTCTCCCGTTCTGCAGGTCTTTGCTCACATGTTACCGTCTTGAGGAGGCCTTCACTAGACTTCTTATGTCAACTGCCAGCTCCCCAGTTCCACCCTAGTACTTCTCTCATACTTCTGTAACTCGTGGCTATACTTGGCATTCATTACTGTCTATCAGAGGACATATTGATGTGTGTGTCTTCTTTCTCCCTCGCTCCACGTAAGCTCCAGGAGGGCAGGGATTTTCATATCTGTAGCCATCAGCTTTCCCAGTGCCTAGGAAAAAACCCTCAAGCAATCTGGATGGACATGCCTACTCTGTATGAAATACTATAACTTCATGGTTTCTTATGTTTTGATAGCCACTGGGGTGACTTCCGCTGTCGTACTCCCCCCGACCCCAACCGTTAACCTGCAGGTTTCCCCTGTGGGTCACATTATCCCTATTTCTTCTTACTTTTCTCATCTGTGAAATGGGATTTTTCCTAGTTAACACCCTGGCATGGGAGTTGGCAGGTCCTCCTACTGGAGGCTGCCTTTCCGCATAAACAAATCAGTTACTGTGAATTAAGAGCTCCTTCCTCCTTCTGGTGCCCAGCGGGGGCTGGGTGAAGATTGTGAAGCAGCCCAGGAGCACCATGTACCACTTCATTTCTCAATTACTTGTTGCTGATAGAGGGAGCTGTAATTGATTCTTGTATATTGCTTTTCCAAATAGATGGGTTTTTTTGAAAAAGAGAGTTTAGCTATGACCAAGAGCCTGAGAACGTCAGTTGCAGGTGTTTTGCACGCCCCATGCTGAGCACAGCTAAATCCAAGGAGGGATGATAGAGAGATTCTCAGGCAGACGTTTTGGTGGTGGTTTTGTTTTTAGAGGGGCTCACGGAGTCATCATCTCCCTGTACTTTTCTGTCTCAGGATTTACCTTAGCAAAGAGGTTATCGAGGCCTGTGTTGTCGTTTTCAGGGGTAGCCGTGTTAAAAGCTGGAGCTCTCGACCTCCATTTTCCAGACTTGGGAGGACACCAACAGGAAAGGATCTTGCCCACGGCTTCAGGCCTGGCAGCCTCCGAGGGGCCGAATTTTTAGCCTCTGATAGGAGGCTCTGAGATAGCGTTAACTCAACAGCACAAGTTTAGGTCAGAGGGTCCATTTTGCTTCAAAGCTCCCAAGTATTTTGCCCTCTTTCCCATCAGCTGGTTTTTCCTGGATTCATGTGTGTATAAAAACAATGACAGGCTTTCATCCCTTTCTTTCTGTCGCTGAAATTCTCCAAACGACCACGTCCGATACAGATCATGCCCTCACATTCTTGCTACTGTGGGAATGGAGACTTGAAAGAAAACAAAGTAAAATGATAGGTGAAGGACTCTCATCTCTTTCCTCCCTTGGGAGCTTAAAGAGACTCTTCTTCAGACGCACCCCAGGTCTTGAGGAAGCACGGTAGGAATCTCTACTGTGTCCCCATTTTCCTCAGGGTACCTCCCACCCGCTTTGCATAGCCTCTGAGGCCTAACCGTGACCTGACCTCTGGGCAGAAACTCCCCTCCCTCCAGATGCGACACAGCTGCCCCACTTTGCCGTCACTTCTGTTTCTCTGCTTTGGTGCCTCAGCCTGGAATGTCTCCTCCTCACACTCCACCTGCTTCAACCTGTTTCAGGCTGATGCAGCCTTCAAGGCTCAAATGTCACCTTCGTCAGGAACCTTTCCCCTCCTGTCCCCAGTCAACAGTTCTCAGTGCACTTTGGGTTTACCTCTGTTAGAATCCATTCTCAGCTGGTGATGTGTAAGTCTGTCTCACCCATTAAACAACAGGCTTCCTGGAAACGAGAGCCTCCTTTTCACGTCTGGCCCTACTCATGGAGTATGTGTCCCACAAACGTCTGTTGGATTGAATAGCATTTGCTGCAGTTGGTGATGTTCTGAATTCCTAGGATCAGGATTTTCCATCATAACACCAGAGAGAAGCTCAGATCTGTGCATTGCAACAGGGAGTGGGTGAATGTGCCCCAGCAGTCCAGGCACCTAGCTGGTGAGCCTCTGGGCCAGTTGCCAGCATTTCAGACATCTCGTCTGCCAAAATGGGGGTGGGGGCATAGTATAAGGAATAAAATGAATGAGACAGACAGCCCCAGACAGCCCAGCCTTCCCAGAGGCAATGATTAAAATTATACCTCTGTACTGACTAATCTTTCACCCATGAATTTTCCCAAGGTGAACCTCATGGTCTGCCCCCAAACACTTTTTCAAAATACCTGTGGTAGGTTGAGGCAAGCACTGTCTCCAAGCTGCCTTTCTTAATCTATTGAATTTCACAAAGTTACAATAAATCTTTTTACCAGCAGAGGTAGCTTTACTGCCTCCTGAAACAACAACTTTTTCTTGGTCAAAATGTTTCAGCCTAATGAAAGTGCCATACCCAGCTCATAAAATAAAAGGTGGCCTGTGTCTGTCTGAAATACTAGGAAGTATATCGATTTAAATAGTGCACCAACATGTTTTGAAGAAAGCAGTAAACAGCCTTCATGCCAGATTCCAGTGGGTTATTTAATGGTTAACAAAGGAAAGGAAATATATCCTCTCCCTATTGACACCGGGCCAAGTGAGGGTTCATTTCCCAGTCTTCTTCCTGTGAATGAGAAAACAAGGTATCAAATTTGAATTCATTTAGGATTCAACCTAATTTAAGCCCGGTTTCACCCACAGCAGGGAGAAATATACTGACTTGATGGAAAAGGGAATTTCAAAGCATTTTACTGCACTATTTGCTACAGGCTTTTAAATGAAAGTTCATTGAAACAATTTTCTGTCTTATTCTATCAATTTTTTTTTACTGGAAACATTTTTTTTCCCATAGGCAGTAGTGCTGAAGAATACTTTGTTTTCATTGTTTTACCTTGTTGAGATACAGTGTGTTTTTCTGAAGAGGCAGTAACATAACTATCACCTTAAAAATTAAGAATCTAATTCTGGATATATAATTCTGCACTTGTTTTTAGCCAAGAAAGATATCTAAAAATCTAATTTATATGCTGTAACACAAAGGAAGAACAGTGATAAGGGCCCAAATGAACACAAACAAAAGATATCTCAGCAGAGCTACATTTTAGACCTGGTCTGAAATAGAAATTTAGTAGAAGCACAAACATTTCTATTTAAAGAAGCACTTGGTGCCTCAAACACCATCATTCAGATACTAAGTGACTTTAAGAAATAAATATACGACACCTATTTTAAGCTAAACATCTAGTGTTTTCTCATGGAAGAGAGGTAGTGTTGGGGGCAGGACAGCAACACCTCTCTGGTACATAGAGTGCATTCGTGATTTTCGGAGAGCAGAGACCTCACACACGCACACGTGCACACACAATCTCGGGTAACTAATCACGATTTCACAAGAAGAAGCTCAATATTACTACAACTGTATCCTATTACTTATTTATATCCTCTAGGCCAAGGAAAAATTTGAATCTTGGTGTGTACTTGGAGTTCTCTTGTGTACTAACTAGCAGCATCAGAAATTACCAAGCTTCCTGAAATAGAAAGTACTTGGACAAAACTGCTTTAATTCAGAAGAAAACAACTGTGAAAAAGGCCTAATGACAGTCAGCATAGGAGAGCCATTAATGGGGAAAGAATGCTGAGAACTCAGAGAAATATAATGAGGATGTCAGTGCTGGTCCAGTTTGGAAGCTCTGCTGCGGCCACCAAAGTGACCACAGTTGAGTTTCTTGTACCCAGGTTTTCAGTTGGGCAGGAAGATTTATGTCTATAGACCTCAGTCTTTTTGATAGGGGCGAATATTTGGCACTCTGTCTACTCCCAAGATTTCTGCCTCCTCTACCCCACACTCCCGAAGCCATTATTTTAATTTTCTAACATACACTGAAAAGTTCACTTAAATATTGCCTGCATATTTTCATGGCGTATCTAGCTGTCTGAGTACCTTAACTGAAAAGCAAAGCAAATTTAAATGAACTTTGCGCGGAAGAAAAAATAATAATTTGGACAAAGATTATAACTCAAGTATCCGTTTGTTTAGCACATGGAATTTGGATGTTTTGGCTTCCGCAGAGACGGTAGGATGCTGAAGGGTTAGTCAGGATGAGCGAGAGTTCCCATCTGTGAATCAGAAAATCTTCCGACAATGCATAAGTAATCTCCCAGTAATGTGGTGAGTGTTCTCAGAGTCAGTAATTTCCACCAGTGCTCGATAATGATCATTTAAAAGCATTAGCTCATATGATCAATACACCTTGCAGTTCAGGTCAGGGCTTGACAGGAAACTGAAGCTCGCAGTTCCAGTCCTTGAATTTCAAGGCCGGGTGGAGGGGGCGGCGGGCAGGGTGGCTGGGTAGAGAGGCCATTTCAGCCTCGGCATTCTAGGTGGCTATTTGCTAAGGGTTGGATAGCATTAGTATCTGGGCTTGTGTTGAGCCAGCACAGCTCGTTTTGGAGAGGGTGGCGGTGGGGAAGGAACCAGAGAAAACTCTGTGGAAAGGGCGTGAGCAGCTCTCACCCCTAGTGGGCAGCGCTCCTGCAAAACCACCACACATCCATCCCCAGTGCGGTGTTTTGATTTTTTCCTTTCCTGTATCCATTTGGACCTCTCGGAAGTGACGTTAATGACAGTGTCGATCCCAAACATATGAAATCAGGATCTTCCCACCAAACCCAGAAATATGATCTAAAATAGAAGGCTAATGGCTTATGATGGATGTTTTCCAAGATCTGGAGCTGTGCTTCTAAAGTTGAAGGTGCATTCCAAAATCCAAGAGCTCTTTTTAAAATGCATTTTCCGATTCGGCAGAGCTGGGGTGGGACCTCAGAGTGTTCATTTCCGATAAGCTCCCAGGTAGTATGTGTGCTCTCCGCAGAGAGTAGCAAAACTCAAGAATGTACATTAAAGATCAGGCCACGCGACAGGAAATTATCGGCTGCTTTAAGCTGATACGAGCCATGCAAGCTGCGGTGGTGCTCCTGGAAAGGGTCTGGGCAGCGAGCCCGTCTGTGGGCCGAGCACTCTTCAGGGAGGTGCACAGAAGCGCGTCTCCACGGGGGACCCCGCAGGCCTTTGCATCCATGTTTCAGGAGGGGACGTCTCCTCACTCGTCGCGATAGGGAACTGATTAGAGAATCACTTGGGACAAGAAAAGGCGTAGTGGGTGAAGGAGGAGAATGGCGTTCAGCACTCTCCTAGTACTCGTCCTTGCTGCTGCTGTTTGGCTGGGAAATTTCATCTTGGGTTTTGAGGGGCCCTTCTCCGAAAGATAACATATTATTAAAGTGTATGTGCGTGTTTGGGTATGTATGTCTGCAGTCAATATATCATTACTGTATATTAATTTAAATATGGGTGTACATGTATGTGGTTAATAATGAGAGCTCAGTCATTTTAACTGTACATTCAAGCTCACCCTGTTAAAAATTAAAGTAAAACAATGGTAATTAGGCTTATAGTGTTATGTGTCTTACTTAGTCTTGTAATCTCTAAATGTTTAAAATTTCATTTGCATGAGTTCTTGATTATAGATGGCTAAGTGGACTGGGAGGCTGACCGAGGCCAAAGACTGAAATTCATGGTACCGCTCCGCTCCTTCAGAGCAGACCCAGTTTTAACTTTGAAAATTTCGGTTGAAAAGCAGTAATAGGGACTACTAATATTTCCTACCATGGACAGCATTTAGAGGAAGTATTTTAAGCAACATATACATTTCTCCTGTGTTCATGTATTTACTCAACACCATGCCCTTCGGGTGTGTCAGGCATTGTCTGGATGCTTCAGGAAAAGCACAATGGAAAACACAAACCCTCGCCCCCCTAGAAAAAGCCTTGAACCCGTGCAGCAGGAGGAAAGAAGCGCAGGGGCAGTGAAAACACCGTGGTGACTAGAAAGGACAGTTGACTGTGCAGCGTGTTAGGTCACCATCATGCAAGACAGAGCCCTCACGTCATCTCCTGAGGCCCGACTGGCAGGGGACGGTGGTGCTCCAGGCTGGGTGTTGCAGATGTGGGATTTAAATTCAGTCTGTGGTGTTATCAGAGGAGGACTGCCGGAATTCTCTGTGTTGAGCCCTAGTTTGTAAAGGCTGTGCCCGATTATTTTAGTGTGCGCGGCTGTTCCTTACCAAGGCAGTGGTGGGAGGTGGTCTGGCACGCCCATGTAGGGATAGAATGTGGGCCACAGGAGCAGGGGCCCAGGTTCAAGTTCTGGGCTGACTGTTTGCCAGCTGCCACACTCTGGACAAGTTACTTAACCTCACTGAGCTCTCACTCAGCTATAAAACGCAACTGATAATAGTATCTACTCCAGGGGGTTACTCTGAGGATTGAAGACATGTGTAAGACCCGCGTGTAAAGTGACTTCCTTGATTTTAAGTAACCGCCTTAGGCAGGATTTAAATGCCCAGGATCCTTTACGGGAGAGATACTTCATTCTAACCCCCAGAACCTTAGCCTTGGCTAATTCTCTGGTGTTGGGAGCAAACGCCTTCACTGGGAGCGGTGCCCAGCAATGCCTCATAGCCCTGGCAGGTGTTTGGGGTCCCTTGCCTGCAGACAGTGGGAGCCTGGCTTAGCATGAAGGTCCTGGGGTCTGGAAGAGAGTAAGACAAGGGGTATCTCCCCTAAGGAGAAGCCCTGCCCAAGTGCAAGTGTGGCTCACGCAATACAACTTGTCATTACACTGTCTGGCAAATGGATAAGTCATTCTCTTGGGTACTGAGGTGGTGGGGGGTCAAGGGGTGGAGTTCAGGGAGGATTTGGATTTGGGTCAGGAGCTGCAAAGGAAAGTATTCACTTTACAAAAGGAGGGCTACGCTCAGCTATGTTGGGACACATTCCAGCCACAAGTCTTGAACAAACTGACTTTAAAAAAAATTGTGGAGAAAAATTGACAACAGAATTTTAGCATGTCAGCAGAGGTTCAGATGTCAGAAGGCTACCTTGAATGGCATTTTGCTTTATTAGTATTGCTTTATTAAGCTGTCCTTAATAGCATTGAACTTGGTCAGGGGTTCATGTTGGAAAACATACTAACTAGTACACCTGCTGCCTTCTGTCTGAGCGTGTCAGAGTGTGAGGAACGGAGCTGGCCCTGTGAGTTCTCTGCAAATGGGAACTTTATTTTTTTGAAATAAATAGCGGGCATATTTTTTACTGGATGGCGGTAGTCATTCAGTAATGATGAGTGTGTGTGTGTGTGTGTGTGTGTGTTGTTTGTCTGCTTCTTGCACCCAAACATCCTCCAGCTGTGGGCCTTTGCCTTCTCTGCATGTAAAGCCAGTAAACGAAACCAAAAGCCCTGGGGAAAGGGTAAAGAGGGCAACAGAAAGGAACATTGTCTTTTGTGGAAAAGCCCGCCACTGGCTGAATTTTAAAGAAAAGTTGATGGATCTTTTTCTCCTGACTATATTAATAGAACAAAGCACTGATCCTGGGGTGGAGGGGTCCTTCTCTGTGTCGAAAATAAATTTCAGTTTGTGCTGGGGCTTCTATCACAAGATCAGACATCTACATCTGATTCTAAGAAATGATAGGTTAGGGGAAGAGAAAAAAGCAAACATCTGTCTTACAGGTTAGCCTTTAAATTATACTGTTTTTATTTTTGTCATGGGACACCCGGCTTTTAACTCACTGGTGAAGCCTGTGAGGCTGGGATTTTGCATCTATTTTTATCCCGTCCACTCTACCCCCAGTTCAGAATGAGGTTACGGGTTTCCTCACAGAGCTCCCAGCCACAGTCAGCCCTGACCTGGGGAGTTGGTGAGTTGGATCTGCTCTCCCTTGACTGGGGACTGGAAAGGTGCTGTGGAGAGGAACCCAGGGAGGATCATCCAGGGGAAGGCGACAGCAGGTGGTAGGGAGGCTGGACCTGCACTAAACCGAGTGTGTCAGTGCAGAGTGCGCCTCGGACCACGGCAGCTGCCCCTGTGCCAGAGCACAGGACAGACCAGGGAGGCCAGGCAGGGCGGTGTCTCGGACGGAGCAGGACGAGGGCACGGGCTCCTGGCTGGCGCTCCATGTCAGCATGAGCAGTGGTCAGGGTACTGAGCCCCGGGCACAGCGGCCTATCAGAATTCATGAGAGGTTCTTTCTCAAGTGAAATTCTAAAGAGTTAAAGGATGAACTTGGACAGTGATGGAATGGATGACATCATCCGTCAAGAATCCCCACTGGACGTGGAAGGGAATTATAAGAAGGTAAGGGGGGGCGTTCTTTTGTTCGTGAACAATTGGACCGTTTTTCTGGCTGGCAGAAAGATCGCCCTTGAGAAGTGGCCAAATTCCACACTCAGTGGCCCTTGCCATAATATATTCAGGAAAGCTGAAATGCACAGAATTGAATACATTAAGCTGGGGGAGTTCTCCTTTCTGCTTTTCCCAGCTTGTATTCATTAGTATATTTTAGCAGTAACTGGAATACACATGTTGTTATTCTGAAGTTGAAAAATTCAAATATACGTTTAGTTGCTAGGCAGGCTTTTTATGTAAAGGAAGAATTTTTGAAATTACTGACATGTTAACAGTTCACCCACAATTAAAAATTTTGAGAATGTTTAACCTGTCTTTCTAATTTTGACTTTTTTAACCATGAAAAATACTTTTACTAAGAGAAGTGTGGGGTTTTAAAACATTGATATAGTGTCTACTAATTCTCTGCTTGTCTTTTCTTTTGAAAGTCAGTAAATATATTTTTGGAATGTTTTATATGGTAATTGTCTGGTAATAAGAGACCCAAGTAAAAATAGCTGCAGTTGTATGGGTGAGGTCGTGAAGTTAAACTACAAGTATATGCTTGTCTGTCCACAGAAGGCTAAACACAGGCTGTGTCCTTCCCCCTTATTATTTCCCATAAGTCAAATGTAGGGCACAGCACAGCACAGGAGGAAAAACAAGGGTCCTTCTGCGTACCGCGGACCTGGAAAGGAAAACCTCTTTTGCTTCGGAGGCAAATATCAGTTATCACCGACTCCTAAAACAGTAAAACTTGGTGCCAGAGTTTTGATTTGATCAAATACATCACTAACTTTTTCCCCCAGAGTGAGATACAGAGAGAAGCTTCTATCGAGAGTGTCTTACATCTAACACTGTAAAATATGGCAGTCTGTATCTTACATGCATAATTGTGTATATGTAGAGGGGCTATTTTAAGTATGTACTGTATTTCTTAGAACAGTCCACAATAATTTATGTTCTTTCTCCAGAAACTGAAGCTTAAACATGTAAAAGAGATTTAAACGACCTGCCATGTTGCCCTGCCTGTGTTTTGTCCCTTGCGATCCCCAGAGGGGGAATGAGCGCTCGAGGTGACAAGTGCACTGAGTCCTGAAACCCTAGCACCTCTCAGCTGTCCCCTCCCTCCCAGAAGTGGGTGTGCAAAAGGCACCGGGACACTTGGCAGTCAGAGTCATTCACGCACCCAACCTGGAGGAACGGGCGCTCAGTTCTCCCTGCTGTATGTTCAGTGCCAAAGGCGGCCACACCGTTTCTCGGGTAGAAAAGTGTAGGTCAGTTTGCACTGGGAAAATGAAAGACGGACCACTTCTCATGCAATGACAATAAAGTAATGGCCACTGTGGTTTTACACCACTCAGAACCTGAAAGCGAGCCCAGGTGCCCGGAATGAGTGAGCAGTGACACGCGGCAACCTGATACGGCACTGGCTACAGCCATGAACTTGAAAGGCTCCAGTAGCTTTAAACCATCAACAACAACCGTACAGAGATGCGTTGTGTACCCCGTTATCTAACTGAGGCAGCGGGATGCGGTTTCAGGAGACACGGTGTCCGATAGGTCAGTACGAAGGCCACTAGACAAGACTTCGAGTGACTGGGATGCCAGAGGTCAGTTCATATTGTCCTGGACCCTCACGTGAGAGCTGTTCTCTTGTCGTTTCAGCTTTTCACCTGCCTTTCTCAGGCAGGTGCTTTCACATGGATGCATATCATGTTCACTAAGAAGGCTTCATTATGTTAAAAAAAAATACTAGTCATAATTTCCTTAAGAACGACGTAGCCTATGCTTTCTTCAAAATACAAAGAACAGGAAAAGAATTGCCTAGTGTAAAAATCACTTTTCATCATTGGAACCGTCTTTTTCTAAGTTTTTTCTTCAAATGTTTTCATTTCACCCTTGGGTTGACTAAGTAGAAAATTAAGTGAAATGCCATAAAGCAATGGTCTGCAGGCTCTTTCGACCTTATACCCATCAAGTGTAATGGTTTTGAGCCCATGCCTCTAACATACATATGTTTTGTGCATAAGTTTCATGCACATATCACTATAAATATATATTATGTATGCATAAAACATACACACAAATAGATATTTTTAGGTAAGTGTTTAAAATACAAAGAGTTTTAATAAGTTCTTCTTTCCCCTCCTCTGACTATGAGATCAGTTGTCAAAAGCAATTGGAAAATTGGTATACCTCTGCCTAGATATGATAGAATTCCCTATACCAGTTGTACTAATAAATACCACATGCGTATAGGGATTATTTTACAAGGTTGTTATGAAGTCAGGCAAACAGCCTTCAGGGGAAAGGTCACTTTCCAATAATGAAAATTAGATTCCACTCGGGCAAAGGAAGGAAAAGAGTATGCATCTGTTCTTTTCCTTGGGGAAGGCCCTGATGGAAAGAAAGGCCTCATTAAGGACTGCTGGTTAATTCAGTAGGAGTGACACTGTGCTCAACAGAACTCAGTATTTAGGAAGGAAAGCCTGCACCTTGGCAGAGTCCGAGGTGTGTATGTTCAGTCTGTCATTGCCTTGCCTCGCCCTGAACAACCTCAGCCTTCTGGTAAAGACCCATGTACACACCTGAGTGTCTTTGGGACCGAGCACCAAGCAAGTCAACATCCTGATCCCTCCAGCCATCACTTAACAAGAACCCTCTGACGTCCCCAGCATTGCATTCATGGTCAGGGTCAGGGGAGGGAGACTGGGCTTACCTCAAGGAGCTTACAGTCTGAATGGGGGGTGGGGAGGGGAACACACAGATAAATAAGTTGATGTGGACGGTGCTGCCTGGAAAAATGTTCAGATAGCTCGTGTGAATCTGGAAAACATGCAGCCTGGGTCATCTCAGAGCCTGGAAAGATCCAGATTCACTGGCAGAGAGAGAGAAGGAAATCAAGAACATTTAACTAGAATTCAACAGAACCTGGCTGCCACTGCGTCCCAGCGCAGAGCAAAGCCAGGGGAGCGGGTGTGGCCCTCTGCTCCCAGGCTGCTCCTCGCAGAGAAAGGAGCTGCGGGCAGGCTGTGTGTGGCCGGGGACGGGAAGGCCTTGCTTTGTTCCTCTGAGGTGCTATCTCCAGTGTTGTGCATCCAATTAAAGTGAAAGATTAGGGAGGAGCCCGTGAAAAAAATTAAAAGGCTGGAAGGAACAATATTTAAAGTGAAGCCACAGCTGCGCCTCATGTTTTTTTTAAAAGGTGAATGGGAATGACTGCTTGAGATCAACTGCAATAAACAGGAACACAGAATGCCAGCTGCCATTCCAGACAAGAGCTCTGCCCTCCCCACTCAATTACCGAGGAAAAGCAGCCGCCAACCTCCATTAACCCTCACGTCTTCCTGCCTGGAAGGGCTGGATGCGCTGGGCGGACTCTGTTAGGTTACAGAAGCCTGGAGCCTGGCCCCACTTTGGCCACCTGGGGACAGTCTCTTCTGCTTTCTGAGCCAGGGTGCCTGCCTGGTCTAAGATGATGGAAGTGTGAGGCCTCGGCTCCTACTTGAGTGTCCTTCCCATCACATCACCCTGTTGGTGCAGCTCAGTTCACAGCTTGGTCAGTGAGTGGGTTCCAAGTAATGATTTTCTGGGTACATGGTACATGAATTATATCTCAATAAAAGAAAGTACAAAAATGTGTGTGCTTTATTTTTCAATTGAAATATTATTCGTACACCATAATATATGAGATAAAATTCACATACGATGAAATTCACCATTTAAAATTTTGATGGGTTTCAGTGTATTTATAAGATTGTACAAACCACTACTATGTAATTCCAGGATATTTTCATCACCCCCAAAGAAACACTGTATCTCTCTGCAATTACTCCAAATTGCACCCCCCCCCAAATAATCATTAATCTGTTTTCTGTCTTTATGGATTTGCCTGTTCTGAATATTTCTGGCCTTCTTTAGTCCCTTCTCCACTCTTCTCACCAGCTGACCCCCCCCCCTTTAATATGAACAGCCGCCATTTAATAAGTTTCTTGCTGGGCTAGGTACCGTGCCAACTATTTTCTATATAACACTGCATTTAATCCCTAGTACAATCTAAAAGATAGGTAGTATTATCCTCTTTTTTAGAAAAAGAAACTGGGGCTTAAAGAGTTTTTGTAACTTGCACTAGGAAGTATCAGAGTCAGGATGTGAACTTGAGTCTTCTTGACCCCAATTTCCCTGCCCCAGCCTCCCACTCTCCTTTCTGGTCACATGACTGTGTCCAGCTCTCCCCAGTCCTGTGTCCACCCTGACATGGGAAATTGGAGGCACCAGGTTCTGGCAGTTGATGGGGGTTTGGCTGTTTCATAACCATGCAGGAGGCATTTTAGACTGTGGTGTTCTAGCCGTGACACTGAATGACTGTGATAGTTTTGCAGACCTTTGAAATGGCACCCGCTAAAAATAGAGCTCCCAGATCAGTGTGCTGTGTGAGAAAGTTGTCTCTGTAGGCAGTCGTTTGAGAACCAGAAAGAGCCCAAGACGCTCCCCGCAGTTCACGTTTGGGACGTGCCGCTCTTAAGGAAGGACAACTTTAGTTTTCGCCGGCGTCCCTTTAGGATTGGATGTTGTAACACTTCCACTTTAATCATCTTTGTGGATTGCGCCTTGGACTCCCTTACCTTCACCAAGTTTCCATTCAGCCAGTAAGTGGCTACTGAAACTTCAGCCCCGGATTAGATGTTTGTTAAATGCCTTTGCTCTGGTCCTTAACAAGTAGAGTATTCATGTTTTAGGGGCTCTGTACAACAGCACTTCTGTCTACCTGCCTCTGTTACATCCTCCCTGTAGCGTGAGGACAGGGAATGCAGTCAAGAGGCCAAACCATCCTCAGGGGTAGCGAGTAACTGGAAGCAGACCTCTCCATTCTCTGGACTGGCATCCCAGCACTTCTGATGTCGGCCAGCTCTTAAGTAAAACACGTTCTAGAGTCTTTCCCCTTGGGTGCTTGTCCTGGACTTTAGGTGTCCAAGGCCAGGTCTCCCAGGAGCACTGATGCTGAGCAAGTTCTCAGCATTGCCCAACAGTCGGGCCCAACATTGAGCCCGGAGGACTTGATTAGGCACATTGGTTCAAGGATGCAAAGTTAAAAGATTTCAACAGCCTTTCAGAAAGCCTTTTTGGACTGGTTAGTGTGTCTGAAATGGGAACTGTCAGAAATGCAAACTGAAAAGACAGTGTCCAGACTTAATATCCATTCAGTGATAGAATGGAAAGATTCTAGGTTGTTTAACTTATATGTACACTAATCATCAAAATCTTCCCAGGGGATAAAATGAGATGCAAGAACTTGAAATAATCTGCACCGTACAAGTAGTTAATACATGTGCCATTCAAAAGCATACAATTTATTTTACTCCAAAATTTTGATCTTGTGATAAACCCATGGTTGTTTCAGTGAGAAAATAATTAGAAAGTACCACCGATATATTTAGGTTTTCCTTTTGAATTTTTGTTTTAAATGAAATTAAGAACGTTTGCCCAACAAACAAATACATAGTGTGTACGTCTGGCTCCTGAAGTTTAAAAGGACTCCTTCACAGTGGAACCTGCCTCTAATGCTAGGAGAGGGCTGCCTTTCTTACAGGCTGTGCAGAGAAGCGAGAGTGACCACCGTCCTCCAGCAGGAAGAGCGCTTCTGCGCAGGGAGCTCAGAACCCCAGTTGCATTCCCCGGCGGATGCTGCTAATGGCGATGGTGCCAGATATCACTAGGCAATAGATTGCACTGAAGCCAGGGGATCATTAATTGCTTCAAAACAGGCATCCTGGCAAAGCCCTGTCAGAGGCCAGACGGCTGCAAATGGAATCCACCTGGTTGCAGAGTCTGTCCATGCCACATGGAACAGATTCGTGCTCAGTTCAAGAAGAACCAACTCTGTTTCGTCCAGCTACTTGACCTGTGCAGCTGGTCAAAGCCTTGGTTCTCCAAGTGTCTGAGCCAGCGGCATCTGGGAGCTTGTCCGAAGTGCGCTCTCTCAGCCCCACCCCAGACCTTCCTTCTGAATCAGAAAAATAGTTTATGTTGTTGCACCAGCCCTCCAGTGATTCTCACGAATAATCAAGTTTGAGAGCTACTGGTTTAAAAAACATGCGACAGGGAGCACGCCACTTGCTGTGTCTGCCCACCTGTGCACTTCTCTTGGTGCACCTGTGTCACAGCAGCCTCCTGGCTCTGAGCTCCTGCGTGGGCTGTGGGAGACCGGGGTATTCATCAGCTTCTGGAAGAATGTGGCCCCAGTCCTTAGGAAGACTTTCCTCAATGGCACACTGTTCCCCGTTGGTGGAAAGTGTGACCCCTGGTCATTCATATCTGCCCTGATGTGTGAGAAGCACCAACCAGGTGACAAATCAGCAGTGTGGAAAGGAGAGTGCTAGAAGTGCATCTCCCAGGATTCGTAGTGAATTCAGTACTGAGACAGTTAGCATTATAAAGCAAGTACGTCCAATAACCAGCAAAAGAAAGAAACCAGTGGAGCTGGGGAGGAGATGGAAGACAGGAAATCGGGGAGGAAGCGGTTTCCTTTCTCCCGTTCCCTTCCCCGCGCCATCCAGGCCCGGGCATTGTCGCTCCGAAGCTCACTTCTGCCGTGAGCCCCACAGCACTCTGTGCGCGTGCACCCCTGGGGACCCTGATCCTCTAGGCCAGGCTCTTTCACACGTCTCCCTCCATGCAGGAGTTTAAGGACCCCCTTCTTCTTGATCAGACAGGCCCTTTCCGGCTGCATGGATTTCATCATCTGTGCAGCAGCCGGAAGGAAGCAGCTGTTTGCAGCATCCTGTGTACCGGCTGGTTTTAGGTTTAGGTTTAGGATATTATTTCCTGAAGGATGTTCCTAGGAACCCTGGAGGCCCTGCAGCTGTCCCCACAGAAATACAGTTTGTCAATTAAATAAATTTTGGAACGCAGAAGACACTCCATATTCTGTCTATAAATTGATGTGCAGATGAGAC
Organism: Micronycteris hirsuta; assembly: GCA_004026765.1. NCBI lineage: Eukaryota > Metazoa > Chordata > Mammalia > Chiroptera > Phyllostomidae > Micronycteris > Micronycteris hirsuta. Next base: position 69,281 of record PVJI01003918.1, on the reverse strand, counting down.
AGAGTGACTGCAGCGCTGCTGGCGAGGTGAACTGGACCAGAGGCACGAAGGCAGGACCGGAGTGGGGGACTTGGGAACAGAGTCACTGTGTCAGGGGTGGGTACACACTGCGTCCTAAAGAAAGTATGAAAGGGACTTGGGGACACACTAGATTTGGAGATGGACGGTATCTGCCCAAGCAGAACCTTTCGTTTTTATTCCTTTACCTCACACCTCTCTGTCTTGTCCAGTGTGGGGAATCCGCAGTCTGCGTTCTGAGATAGTGGCTCACCAGGCACCCGCGAAAGCCATTGTGAGCGTTATCTGCCTGGGCACAGGGGGTGGCAGTGGGGAATTCAGCGACAGGCGAAGACAAATACCACCGGCAGCTGGACAATGGTGGGTTTCTAAGCGCATTTCTGCTCTCGTCTTGGTCTCGCACAGCTTTTCTGTCCGTCGTGAGGAGCCACTCTTCCTCCGCAGCCCCTTTGCTGGTGGTGTCGACTTCAGATGTTTTACTTTTATCTGATGAGGGTGTTTCCCAAGGCGACTTTAGGAGTAGATGGGGCTCCGCTTGTCATAAACACAGCCAAACAGTGTAGTTCGGAGTCAGCCTTTCCCTTTTCCTGCACACGTCACTGTCCCTCACCCTGGGGCATCTTTGGGCTTCAGGGGTTGAAGGACATAATTGCCCTGCAGTTTTGAAATGCACTCTCTCAGACCTTCCTTCCCCATCAGAGAAAAGTACTTTGAAACCACACACACACACACACACTTTACACATATGGGCAACCAAAAGGAAATTAGGTTTCAACCAGTGAATTTTAAAAGAAAAACTATTTATTGGTCAACTGAATCATAACCACTCAAAAGGTTGGGAATTACACTTGTTCCCAAAGGAAGATGGAGCGGTGGCGTCCAGGTGAGAAGCGGTGTCGGAGCGGCTCCACGAGAAGGTGTTCGCACTGTGCGTGTCTGGTTACCACGAGGCCTTGGCGCAGGCTTTGCGGTCCAGGGCAGCCTCCTGTGCTGAGGGAGCATTATGTCCGTCTCAGGAGAGGCGTAGATCCCTAACTCTGTGAGTCTCACATTGAATCCCCAAACATGCTGCCATGATTAGCCTGGACCCTCCTCGTCGGTGTGGAAGAGCAGAAAGATCTAGTACCAGAAAGATGGGCTTGGACCCTAGCTCTTCTATACCGGTAGGGTAACCTCCCATTGCACTTCATTTCCTCACCTTCAAAGCAGGAATTGTTGGAGGATGAGCCGAAATGGTACCAGTTATGGCAGATTTATGGTAGCCTGGACCAGGGACTGCTGCTAAGGAATTTATGTAAGTTCTCTCATTTAATCCTCCAATGTCAAGTGAGATCCTTTTCCTTTGGACTGGGAAGGGCTTTGCAAGCACAAACAAGCACAAAGCCATCAAAGCCAGGACAGAGGAAACCAGCAATAGACTTAAAACTACATAATAATTTGACTTAAAACTCAACAGGATTAATACTCTCAATATAAAATTTTCAAAACTCTCAGACCTTTAAAGAAAAAGAAGCAAAGCTAGGAATGGAGTAGGTAAATTCAGAGAAAAGCGGGTATAGTAACTAAAAAATATTTAAATATGTAATCTGACTGGTAATCAAAGAAATTAAAATAAAAAGAACACCACTTTTTGCCCATCACATTTAAAACAACAAGAAGTTTTTTTTTTTTTTAAGTGAAAATGCTCAGTGTAAGTCAGGATGTAGAGAACGCTGTACCGTCTCTGTCGCCGGTGGGCATATGAATTGGAACAGCTTTCGTTAGAGGAATGTGACAGAATGTGTCGGGAGCTCGACAAATGTTCACACCCAGCTGATCTGGTACTTCCCCTTCCAGGAACTTACCCTGAGGAAGTGATCAGACATGTGGGCAGGGATGTATGTAAAAATACTAACTTTATTTTTCATTGGATGCAGCCTACATGGCTAACATAGGATAGAATGATAGCCTTTAAAAATTGTTTTTAGAGAATTTTAATTGAGATGAGGGAAATTCTCAATCCAATAAGCGATATGATCTCAATTTTATAATAAGAAAAACAGGCACACAGAAGATAAATAGAAAGAAATATACCAAAATGTTAGCAGGGACCTGTGTTTAAGTAGCGGGGTCGTGGGTGACATTCTTATTCTTTACACTTTTGTTGTGTTCAGCGGGACCCAGAGAGAAAGAAGGGGGAAGGTTGTGTGTATAAGTCCTTTTTGAACTGGTAGCGAAGCAGTTAGGTATAAAGAATTGTAATTAGTGTGTAGAATTGTTTTTAAGGCCTTCTCCAACACCTATAGCTCTAGTGTGCCAAGTGAGTCAGAAAAGATGGGTAGGGAATCCAGGGTGTGACCACACAGTCACACCTGGGACAGGGGTTTTCTTTAAACAAGACCTGTCCCCGACCCCGGGCCCAGGTCGGACACCAGCACGTTGTCGAACAGGAGCCATTAGCACTCCCGTTGCTATGTACTGACTTTATATTTGGGTTTCCAGTTCCATGCAACAGTTTTCTGGCTAGAGGACATTGAATGAGAACGTCTTCTGTCTATTATATGGATTGAGAAATAGGCTCACTGACTACATTCAGTCTGCATGGCAGATTTTGGGGATTTTGAAATGAATTTATTTTAAATAAAGATGTCAAGTGATGTGGTTCTGTTTCGGCAGGACCATCCCGAGTTCTGGCCCTGCCTTGTTTGGAAGAGTAGGTTTCTTTACTTAAGGCTCCCGGCAGTGCAGTTACGAGTGCTTATGAAATGGAAGGCATTCTTTCTTCCTCTACTGCCCCATGGTTACTGTCTCAGGGCTCAGTGCCGGGCCAGCCCAGTAAACAGTACCCCTGCTTAGTACATCCCCAAATGGGGGGATGGATGAATGGGTACACAGACAGACAGATATACTTGCTAAGTGTGAAAGTTGAAAAATGCTTATAGTGTCCAAAGATTAATAATGTTAGAGAAAAGGAGAATAGAGATGAGCTTTCCTTGAATTAGAAGTTCTCAAACCTGTTGAAACTAAATGTCTGGTCCTAGAGCCTAGGGATGTGTATTTCACACATGATCTTAGCCAGAAGGCTGGGAAGCAATGGGAATGGGAATTTTAGTCTCTGCCAGAAATTCTGATGCAGCCTGTGGAAGCTGGCAGTTGGGAGCCCATGGCTTAGTGGTACTGCTGTGTCATATGTTTAGTCAGGGGTGACCACCTGTGGCTGTGGAGCTCTTCAGATGCAGCTAGTGTGGCTGAGGAAATGAAATTTTATTTCAATTAGTTTTTAATTTGAATGCAAATGGCCACGTGTGACTAGTAACTATTACGTTAGAGCCGCTGTAACCTATAGTCCACCACCCTTCACTCGGGGATGGCAGGAAGCCGTCGTTGAGCCCGCCCTTCCAACAGCTGCCTTCGTCGCTGGACACAGTGAGACTCGGACCTTTCACTGTCATTCCTGGGTTCTGGTAGGAGCAGACGCGGCTCCAGCACCTCCTCCTGGGAGGGTCCAGAGGCCATCCTGCCTCCTGGAGCCACACCCAGTCACGTGGGCTGGGTTTGTAACCTAACTTCCTCAGCATAGTCTCCAGCCCCCGGCTCTGAGCGTAAAATGATGCTTCTCACAGCCTTCCTCATCCCCACACAACAGAAAAGCGAAACCTCCTCACCCCAGGATTTCGAACTCATGTTTGTTTTTGTAGCTGTTTTATTTTTAACTAAGAAAATCATTCATAATCTTCTCTCCTGTTGTTTAAAGGGTTTAAAAGTTCAGCATGGTGAATTTTTATGGGACTTTTATGGGAAGCCAAGTGTTGTAAACATACCCAAATTATCTCAGTAGTGTCATTTACCAGATCCTTCCCCGTGCACACCGGCCTGACTTCCCTTCAAAATAGGAAACAGATGGGTTCAGTTAGAGTCCTCCAGCTATCCCAGGCAATATGGTGGGGCTTCTCATATTCTAAACCCGGTAAGGCCATTATAACCCGTGAACAGAAACAATGGTCCCCATCAAGACTGAGAGCCTGGTGGCAGCAGAGGCTGTGCGTCTGTCGGCCCAGGGCTCTGTTCCAGCATCATAGCGTGGCACATGCCTTCTCATCAAGCTTCAGTGCATGTGGGTTGAATGAATTCCTATCCTTGCCATAGAGAAAGTGGGCTGAAGGGATGATATAAGGAAGAGAAAGACAGCATTCAGGGAAAGGCCACATTTGGGATAAAAGCAATTTGATTTAGGACAAAATGCTTGCCCTCCACAGCTTTACTCTGTCATATCGAGCAGGTGAGAAGAGAGGCTATAGCTCCAAGAAATCCAGTTCTGTCCTGGTGAAGACTGTGTAGTACCTCAAGAGGTGATTTCCCAGACTGACGATCATAAAGGACTCCGAAGGCTTGAAATCGCTTGCAGAGGTGGAACCAGGAGAGACTGGTTTAAGTCCAGCTTTGAATAATTCCAGTGCCCTTTGCTGTGGCCTCCGTATTTATTTTTCATCTCATGTTACAGTAGAAAGAAACTTAACAGTTAGACCGCCCGCGGTTGTGATGTTTTCTGCCCGCTTATCGGCATTTTTTATTTTCCTGAAATTTTAGGCACAGAAAAATGAGAGAGAATCTATCCGACAGAAGTTGGCACTCGGGAGCTTCTTTGATGATGGCCCAGGAATTTATACCAGCTGCAGCAAAAGTGGGAAGCCAAGCCTTTCCTCTCGGTGAGTGTTCTTTTGAATTGATTTTCTGATACATGTACCTAATGGATTTTGTCATCTGACTACACGTTTAAGAAAAGATATCCTTTAAATCCTTGAGTATTTTTTTTTCATAATACTATGACCTTTATTTGGATTCTGGGCAGACCTCACCCTGTTTGTTAGATTGGTTTTTTGAGATTTAGTTTTGGCGGTTTTTTGGCCCATTTGCCCATCTACTTGAGGTCAGATTTCTGTATTTGATTTTTTTTCTAGACACTGTTCTGATTTTGCACGGTGATGAGGGAATCAAGGCACACTCCAAAACAAGCTGGCTGACGCTTAGAGAAGTGTGGCAGGCCCCCAGATTTCCCATTAAGCGCCCCCAAAGCATCCAGCATCACCTCCCTTATATATCTGATTGCAGTGAAAACTAGCAAATGCGAAATACAGTTCCCGCTCAGATTATTTACCATTTACTACAGCACAGAGCTGAACCTGTCCTCCACATAGCTTTTCTTCATCTTATTTCAAGATATCATTGCTCATTTACCGATATTTCAGTATATCATTGGCTATTTACATAGCTCCGATTCCAGTGAAAATATATTAAAATTATAATTTTACCTAGCAAATAAGGCTGTTGACGAGAGTTTCTCAAGCATTACTATGCATGTGAAAGGCCTGGGGGGTTTGTTAGCACGATGACGCGGATGCTGATGTGGATGCTGATGCTGACGCTGACGCGGATGCTGATGTGGATGCTGACGCTGACGCAGACGCGGATGCTGATGTGGATGCTGATGCTGATGCTGACGCAGACGCGGATGCTTACGTTGACGTTGACGTTGACGCTGATGCTGATGCTGACGCAGGTGCTGATGCGGAGTCATTGGGTTCAGGTGGGGCTCCAGATTCTGTGTTTCCCACAAGCTCCCAGCTGAGGTCCGGGCTGCTGGTCCATGGGTCACGCTTTGCTCAGTGAGTCAATCTGAAGAATTAGCTATTATGAATATAGGTATTCTAAGTGATTAAAACACATAGAACTTTGTTTTTAATAAAGATGGTGGTAGCTGAGGACTCATCAGCATTCTCTTAATGCCTCCCCAAATGTCCACTTCTGGTTGGAATGGCTGCGTGTTCCTTTGGACTCTGAGAATAAATACTCCCTGTATCAGTACTAGGTATATATATACCGTGTAAGGCCGGGTGTGGGAGACACAAGGTAGCATTTATGAATGCATTCAACCATCCACCCTTGCTTACACGTGCACACTTAAAGTGGAATTAGGCACTTTAATATCTTTTTATGTCTTTGTGGCTTTCAGTAAGCCTTGTATTTTACTTCAGTCTGATGCTTAGAGATTCATTTAAATCAGCAAAAATCAGAAGGAACACACATGCTTGCATATATGCATATTTAGGGTCACTGCAGGTGAGTTAGCTCGTCAGGACGGGAGCTGCCGCTTGGCCATGCAGAGTTAGGCGTCTCTTCCTCAGTTCCCTCTCTCTTTTCATATGTCATTCCAGAGCTGGAAGGCCAGCCCTTCCCTTTGCTGTAGCAGCACCTGCTTGCCCTCCCTGTGGGATGTGGCCGAAAGAGCTCTGGCCTGGGCCCCTAGAGACCTGAGGATTAGTTCTACTGAGCTTCTGATTTTGAGACTTGATTAGTTTACTTAGTTTTATCATGCCTCAGTTTCCTCATTTTCATAAAATGAGGGGATTGAACCCTATGGGCTTAGAGGTTTCTGCTACTGCTCGCTAATGTTCCCCAAAGCACCAAAAAGTTTTCTTCTAGAAATTCCATTTCTCTGCTCAGCAATGTCATATATTTCGGGTCCAAATGGGAGATTTTTGTTTTTTAAATCCAAGTTAGCTAGATAGATAAGTATAGGTAGATACAGTGTATACACACACATACACATACATACATATGGCTGTGAAAGTGAAATAGAATAAAAACTACAAGGTATATAATAACATGAAATACAAGTAACAGTCTCCTGTCCAGCCCCTCTCTATTTTTGTCCCACTCTCCAGAAACTTTTAACTCCTTGGCTGTTTCTTCTGGTATTTACCTACATATCTCTATGTAAAATGCTTGTCTTCTAGCGTTTACTTTTAAATGACCATCTTTTGACCACCTACAGTAGAAAAGTGGCTTTAACTTTCTTTTACAGCTATCTCACAGGCGTACCTATGTACCCCAGACCCTGTTCTCTTCATAGTTATTTCACAATTTGGGGGCAAATAACTGTTCACTGTTTCCATTATTCAGGGCGTATATTATTCATACTGAACCAGGTCACAAACTATGATTACTTGAGAAATTAAGTTTTTTGTCCTGAATTTAAAATTGCCCCATTTTCCCTTTTGCTGGCCTGTGATTTCGACTGCTATATAATATTTCACTATGTGAATATAGTCAGTTTCTTCTGCCAGTGTCCTGATGATGGGCATTGAGTTTTTCCAAAGGTTTTGCTCTTGTAAACATTACTGCTTATAAATGTGCTTGTACATGTCTTTTGCTCTCTGTGTGCTAGAGTTTCTCATTGATTCCACCTAGGAGTGGAATTTCTAGGAAAATACATGAATGCTCACATTTAGAAGAAAATGCCAGTCTGTTTTCTTTTTTTAAGATTTTTATTTTTTTAAATAAGTTTTATTGATTATGCTTTATACTTGTCCCATTTTTTTCTCGCCTTTATTCCCCTCCACCCAGTACCCCCTTTCCCACCATCATCCCCCCATCTCGGTTCATGTCCGTGGGTCACACATATAAGTTCTTTGGCTTCTCCATTTCCCGCACTATTCTTAACGCCCCCCCCGCCCCCCGTCTATTTTGTACCTACCATTTATGCTTCTTATTCCCTGTACCTTTTCCCCCTTTCTCCCCCTCCTCTACCCTGCTGATAACCCTCCATGTGATCTCTATTTCTGTGAATCTGTTCCTGTTCTATGAGATTGCTTAGTTCATTTTTGTTTTTGTTTTTTTAGGGTCAGTTGTTGATAGTTGTGAGTTTGTTGTCATTTTACTGTTCATAGTTTTTTATCTTCTTTTTCTTAGATAAGTCCCTTTAACATTTCATGTAATAAGGGCTTGGTGATATTGAACTTCTTTAACTTGACCTTATCTGGGAAGCACTTTGTCTGCCCTCCCATTCTAAATGATAGCTTTGCTGTATAGAGTAATCGTAGATGTAGGTCCTTGCCTTTCATGACTTGAATACTTCTTTCCAGCCCCTTCTTACCTGCAAGGTTTCATTTGAGAAATTAGTTGACAGTCTTATGGGAATTCCTTTGTAGGTAACTGTCTTCTTTTCTCTTGCTGCTTTTAAGATTCTCCCCTTATCTTTAATCTTGGCTAATGTAATTATGATGTGCCTTGGTATGTTCCTCCTTGGGTCCAACTTCTTTGGGAGTCTCTGGGCTTCCTGGACTTCCTGGAAGTCTATTTCCTTTGCCAGATTGGGAACGTTCTCCTTCATTATTTGTTCAAATAAGTTTTCAGTTTCTTGCTCTTCCTCCTCTTCTTCTGGGACCCCTATGATTCAGATGTTAGAATGTTTAAAGATGTCCTGGAGGTTCCTAAGCCTCTCCTCATTTTTTTGAATTCTTCGTTCTTTTATGGTTGAATGTTTATTTTTTCCTTCTGGTCCACACCATTGATTTGAGTCCCAGTTTCCTTCCCATCACTGTTGGTTCCCTGTGCATTTTCTTTTTTTTCACTTAGTATAGCCTTCATTTTTTCCTCTATTTTGTGACCATATTCAACCAATTCTCTGAACATCCTGATTACCAGTGTTTTGAACTCTGCATCTGGTAGGTTGGCTATTTCTTTGTTGCTTAGTTGTATTTTTCCTGGAGCTTTGATCTGTTCTTTCATTTGGGCCTTTTTTTTTTTTTTTCTCTCTCTACACGCCTGTTATGTATGAGGGGCAGAGCCTTAGGTGTTCACCAGGGCAGGGCAACCCACCTGGTTGTATTATGACACTGTCTGTGGGGTAGGGGTCCGAGAGAGAACTGTGTCGCTTGCTCAGCTCTCTGCCAGTTTTCAGTCACTTCCCCAGCTACCCACAAGCAAATTGGGCCCTTCTGTGCTGATTCCTGGGTGGGTGGGCTTGTGTACCTTCTAGGACCCTGTGGGTCTCTCCAACCAACTCTCCTGTGAGGCTGGGAGTTCCTCCTGCTGATGCCTCAACCCCCACAGGTGTTTTCAGTCAGAGGTTTGAGGCTTTATTTCCCTGTGCTGGAGCCCTGGGTTGTGCGGTCTGTCCTGCTCCCCTATTGTTCCTCCTGGGTTATCTGCACGGGAATGTGGGACCGCCTGGTCCACAATCTGCTCCGTTGCTAGGTCCTCCAGCCACTGCCTTGCTGAGAGTCTTCTCCACCCAGCTCCGCCCTGCCTACCAGTCTGGATGAATGTGTCTTCTTTAACTCTTTGGTTGTCGAACTTCCATACAGTTCGATTTTCTGTCAGTTCTGGTTGTTTTTTGTTTTTAAATTGTTCTTGTCCTTCTTTTGGTTGTGCAGGGAGGCACAGTGTGTCTACCTACACCTCCATCTTGGCTGAAGTGTCATATTATTTCTAATAAAGTTGCCTCTACGTTCTCTGAGACTTTTTTTAAACAGTATCATCTACGAAAAATAGAGGCTTTATTTCTTTCTTCACAATCCTCATGCTTCTGGTTGTTTTATTACACTGGGTAGGTACACTAATACACTGAGGATTAAAAATGGTACTAGTTGGAATCCTTAGCTTATTTCTCATAGTAAATGGAATGCTTCTAATGTTTCCCCATTTAGGATGATGTTAAGTTTATGTTTTCTTTAATGTTTCTCTTGGTGAGATTAATGATATTCCCTTCTACTGTTTATAATTTACAAATAATTTTATCATGAATAAGTGTTTATTACATTTTTCTGCATTTGTTGAGGTGATTATATGATTTACTGTATTAAGCTACTAATGAATTGATGAATTACATTTATAGATCTTCAAAATATTGAACAATCTTTACATTCCCATATAAACCAAAATTGGTTGAGGGTATTATCTTTTTGCAGAAACTATTGGATTTTATTTTATAATATTTTGTTTAGGATTGTTACATTTCTGTTCATGAGTGACTTGGGCCTGTTAATATTCTTTTCTCATAATATCTTTCTCTGGTTTTAATATCAGGGTTATTCTGCCTTAAAAATGAGCTGGATATTATTTCCTCTTTCTTATTGTCTAAGAAAAGCCTGCGTAATGTTGGAATGATCTATTTTTCACCTGTGTGATCATCTGAGCCTGGTATTTACTTTGCATATTCGCTTTAACTTCTTTTATTTCCTGTATGGTTATAAGATTGTATACATTTTTTATTTCTCCTTGAATCAGTTCTGATGAGTTATATTTTTGTAAGAATGTGTCCATTTTGTTTATGTTTTGAAAATTTGGGGCATGATATTTTCTCATCTCACTGAAGGTATTAATTTTAGTTATTGTTTAAAATGTTTTCTTCTGATTTCTATACTGTCCATGACTTTTTCTGAGTTTATTTTTTTTTGTTTTGATTTCTGTCCATTAATAATTAAATGTAAAACTCAAAAAGCTGTTTAATAAACTCTCTGGTTGGGGCCTGGTGGCATATATTGTCTCCTGAAGAGACCTTCTCTGACCACCCAGTTAAATGATAAACACCCAACATACCAGTCGTTTTCTCTCCTCTCATCCTGATCTGTTTTCTTTGTGATTCCTGTCTCTGCCTGACATCTGTTCTTTGTCTTTCTCCAGCACCAAAAATGTAAGTTCCAAGTAAGCACATCTGTCTTGTTCACCACCGTAACTATTGCCTAAAATAGCACCTCGTACATAGTCAGTCAGTCACTAAATATTTGTTGAATATTGGTGAACTTGCTTTTAGAATGGTCAGATAGAAGCACAGCCATTTCATTAAGGTGCATCCAATTTAAAACCACCTAAAACTATCCTTTTTCTTGAGCTGTAAATCATTACAGAGAACTCTACAACCTCATCCAAAAGAGTTTTAAGCCTGGTTACCAGTGTTTTAAGACTCTAGCAAGGGAAGGGTTGAAGGTTCAGCATGAGAATTTCCCTTAATTCTCTTGGGTCAGTAAGGCCTTTTTATTGCCACTCTAGCTGTGCCTGACTGTGCCCCAGTCCAGAGCTCCTCTGATTCAGTGTCTGTCCCTAATGGCCTTCCACATGCTGCTGGCCAGAGGGCTGTAGGTGCACAGGGCAAATAGGGGTCCAGATAGATAGCTCTGTCAGGCGTTGTCAGATACCTCTCATCCATCACCTACATTTTATCTTCCAAAATTTTTCAAACTCTCATGTGTTGTCATCTTCCATTTTCTTTGTCCATATAGGTTCATACCTTTTTTCTTCCTTTAATATTATTTTAGTAGGATTTCAGAAGAGAGATTAGATACACAGCTGTGTTCAGGATGCCATATTTAAATAGAAGTCTCATGAAGGTTTTTATTTTTCCTTCAATTACAATTTACATTCAATATTATTCTGTATTGGTTTCAGGTGTAGAGCATAGTGGTTAGTCAGTCATGTAATTTACAGAGTGGTCCCACCAGTATTTCAAATACCCACTTGGCACGATACATAGTTATTACGGTATTATTGACTATATTTCTTACGCTGTAATTTACATCTCTGTGACTATTCTGTAACTTCCAATTTGTACTTCTTAATCCCTTCACGTTTTTCACCCAGTGCCCCAACCTTCCTCCCTTCTGTCAACCATAAGTCTGTTCTCCGTATCTGTCTCTATTTTTGTTTGTTTTGTTCTTTAGATGTCACATAAGTGAAATGATAAAAGAAATATCTTCTGAAACAAAATCGTCTGCAGAAACCCTTTATGTAAAACAGAGTCATGCTCCTCTGGTTCAAGAGGACGGAAGGAAAGGGACTGGGATAGCACTGCCCAGAAAATGCCCCCCCATCATTTCCCGTCCTTGCCCCTCTCCACCTCTCCCCTGCTGGCCTCCGGAGCCCACCCGAAACTCCTCTGGCAGAGCAAAACTTGAACATCACTGAGTCATCTGCCCCCTTTGGAGACACGGAGATCTGAACACATGTATTTCACAGTAGCTCAGAACAAGCTACACTTGTTGACTCGCCATAAGGAAGATTATTTATATCCTGTTCTCTCAAATGTTTTCATCTCCACATGCCGGGATGAGATCATCCTCTGTGAGAACACGATGACTTTTTGGATACTTCTTAAGATGATGATTAATAATGACACTTAATGTTTCTAAGAAATATCTCTTTATTGCCATAAATTTAAAATCTGCAAAAACTGTCAGTCCCCTTCATCAGAAATAATGTAGGAGAAAAGCCCTAGGAAACGTTCAGTTGCATTTGTATAACCCATAGTCCCTATCCCTATTAGAAGTAATTTTTTCTAATGTATTACAACCCCTGGAGTTCTTCATGGAGCTAGAAATACCTCCCCTCTTACTTACAAAAGTACTTGAGGGATGCCAGATCTTTGAGGTCATAGTAGTGCACAAATATGTATCAGAGCACACATGTGTTGAGTTAAATAATCCGAACTAGGTAAATCTTACATGAACACACCTCTCTGAAAGCTCAGTACTCGGTCTTAAATGAGGCTGAAGGCTTAAAATTAATTGGCCAAGCAATGAATTCTGAAGTGCTGAGCTTACTTTTAAGGTAGGGACTATCCACGTAAATGGCATCTTTGTTTGGTAAAATGATGGAGTTCCATTTATGTGTTTTAAAGAATGTACATGTGCGCCTGTAAAAATTTTGTTTACATTTTGTGAGACATCATGAAACGGCATGGGGGTCTTATGGGCAGATGAGTTTAAGGTGTGCCCGTGAGCATAGGTCCTCCTCAGTTGTCCCCACGGAATGTTTCTAATTGGTGACACCTCCTAAAGCACTTTTTAAAAGAGTAACAAGCTATTAAATGTAAGCTAGACTTCCAATAATCCCATAAAGATGTTTCATGCCTAATATTGTAGCAAAAGAATTTTTGATATTGCTTTATAACTACTAATTAAATTTGACTTATACTGAAGTATGGCAAATATAGGAAGTGCCCATTTTTTTTCTTCAAAATTTGCTATTCTACATATAATCAGCCTTTCAAATTGAGACTGTATGACCTTTGTAATTTTTTTTCTATTGAAAAGTATTTTGGCAAAAAACTGTTAGAAGCTTAAAAGGGAATGATAAAAATAAATTACCTACTTTTGAAATAAGGTTTATAAGAAATATTAGGTCTAATCATGCTCTTGTAAAAATAAATATTCCCTTTTTTATGAGTATAATAATTTTCTATAAAATTTTTTTATTGACCACACTGATCTTGGATCAGCATTGTAGTTCGGATTCTGGGTTTGTATAGCTTAGTGCCAGCGAAGGAGCGGAGCCTGGCCTGGCAGCTACCAGCACACGAGGCAGAGTGGTGTTTAGTGATAGACATCCAGGGTGTCTTCCAGTTTTCAAACATCGCACCCTGATCTGACCTGGTGGAGAAAATCCTCTCTACCTTCTTCATTCTCCTTTTCTCCAAGTAACTGCAAAAGTACCTCTCAGCTCTCTTCCTGCCTTACCCAGATAGATTTTATTTATGTACAAATAAATATAAATCTGATCTAATACAGTCCTCTTTATCAAGTATGAGATGGGATGGTGTGACCTAGAGTAGGCCATGCTCTCCTCTGCAAATATTGTGAATATTATGAAAAACAGAAATCCCCCAGAGAGCGTTTTGAGCAGCTGGTTTGAATAATGATTACTGTTTACTCGTCTCAACCATTGCAATGTACCCAAATCAAAACGCCTGTCGCTCTTGTTTGTATAGGTTTATCGGTGAGTGGCTGAAACAAGACTGATAATAGGTACCCACCACATCCTTTTGCACTCGGGCGGGGGGTGGGGGTGGGGACAGGGAGTGCCATAGCCTGGGGAGTTGTAGTGGCTGGACAGACAGCATCGATCTAGAGAGCCGTTAAAGAAACTAGGTTTGTGGGAGCTTTGACCGTAAGGAGCTGAGAATCTGCATATATAATCGCCACAGAACCTCAGGTCGAACCAGCATCATTTTGCCAGGAATGTGAGTCATCCTGCTGCCTCTAATGATGATAATTTTTGCATAACTTCCTGGAAGAAGTAAGCATAGTGGTCATATACACCCAGCGTGGGTGTCCTGCTCCATCACTATGAAATCGGCTTTCTGAGGCATCTTTCTTTCAGTAATAGGTGCATACTATAGCAACCTATTTATAACATGCAACATATATTTTAAATTTCATATTCATCTCAATATGTATACCAATAATTTGGTTAGAAACGCCTTTTGTGTATTAGTAACTCCAAGGTATGTGTCATTGCAAATGGACGTTTACAAATTCTCCTTTGATATTAGTTGGAAAAAACTTATCGTTTTTTTATAACCTCCTCCAAGGATTACCTAACTCTAAAATGTTACACAATTTTATAAGTAACAATCGAAACAAGACTTGAAGTGGATCTTCTGAAGAGCAAAAAGCTTAAAATGGCAAAACAAATTTAATTATGTAAGCAATTCTTCTCTTTCACAAACCTGAAAGAAAAACAAATTGGTATTTGAGAAATTTTCTTTGTCTAATAAATAGCCTCGCTTTACAATAATGCCAGTGACCCCAGTTTAATTGGGTGCAATTAATTTTGTGCAAGCAAAATTTGACATCTTGCTAGAGGCATAACCAGCTGTACCCTGTCTTACGAATTTTTTTTTTTAAATCACCAATGAGAATTCATTGTCGGAGCTATTGCGAAAGAGTGGGAGGCAGGAAGAAAAAGGCCACAGGGCTGCATTTTATATTTAAAATTGGCTCCAGTGGACAGCTGAATGTTTAATTAAAAGAGCTTCTAGGAATGATTTTTCATTGGTGCATCATCTCTGACAGGTTGTCATGACTTTATTACTGTGGTTTGCATGCCCTTGGGCAGGGCTCCCACACATGTGTCCGCACACACGCCACACACGTGAGGACTGGGCCCCTGTGAGAGTTTACAGAGGCGTTTGCTGCCACTAGAAAACACCCGCACTGACGTCAGGCGAGCTGTGCCACCCAGAGATTTACACAATCCCAGTTCAATCTTACAAGATGTTCTGTGCCCCCTGAATTAGTCACATTATTCAGATTATCACTGCATTAGAAACCTCTGGAAGATACTTCGAAGAACCACGGCCAGTGAAGTGATGATACATGCCTCCTATCACTCAGAATTTTTACTTTAGTTATTGAAAGAGTCCTTTTAGAATTATTTAGATATACACATGCCTTTTGTGCATACATAAAAAAAGTGAAATTTGTTGGTTGAGTCCAACAAATTTTCACATTCAGAGTCCAATTCTCTGTTGAACTACTTTCCTTCAAAGGCCTCAGTCTTCGCTTTTCCCCACACTGTCATCTGTGTGCCATTAGGGACGCTGTGTTACCTTCTAAACTACTGTTCCCATTCTGCAGGTTTTGATGCTGGAGCTTTGTTCTTATCAGGAGACATGAACGGCCAGCTCCCAGGGGTGGCTGTTTTCCTCAGTGGTCCTTAGTGGTCCGTTGGTCGATAGGGCAGAACTGCCACCAGCTGCCTGGGTGGCGGAGATTGCGAGGCACCTCCCTGATTTTAAAGACGGCAGAATGGGCGTAACCAAGCCTCCTGGAATCCAGGCATTTGGGTAGATCGCCAGCATTCTTTTTAATGGCTGTACAGAAATCAAATGGCGACACATTAAATCATGGAAGAGAATGCCTTTGAGGTAAAGCTTACTGTGTAACCAAGTCTGCACGAGAGGCCCAGCATTTTTTTAAACATAACGTAAGGAGTGTTGAAAGCAGTGACTCCATGTTCTCGAGGTTGAAAGAGCGCCGTGTTCACCAAATCCAGGCTCTGACTCCCGGACTGCGGTATCTTTACCCCCGCCCCGTGGACGTTGTCACAGGTCTGGCAGGGGACAAGCAGGTCTTCAGCCCCAGCAGCTGAAACTGAGCAGCATGTCGGGCAGATACAAGTCTAAACTCTGTCCTGGCTGAGCGCTGAGCGGAGTAAATAGGCAGGCTGGCTTTAAAAATACGAACAGTTACATGCATTAGCAATTATTTTAGAGCCAAATACCTGCTTCAGGTCCAAGGAGGAGATGAGGATGGAGAGTGGGCTGGACAGTTGTCAGTGGTTGAATCAAAGAGCCCATCCACAGAAATGCTCACTTATAGGACATTACGTTTCTTGCTGTCCCCCAAGACAACCTCCTGTCACGCCAGCACCCTGCCAAAAAGAGATCCCAGCTTGATTCACGTGTGAGTCACACCCCTACAGAGACACTGAGTCAGATACACAGCCACGCTCTGTGGCCGCCCAACATTTCATCCTACTCACCTTTCCCTAGCACATAAGCCCCGATCAGCTTGCCCATTTCCTCTCCTTTTCCTTTCTGTGATTCCTGCCAAGTGCCCACGCATGGCAACTCAGAAGCACTCACAGGAAAGTCAATTAAATTACTTCCGCCAAAAAATACCTAGGTATATTTCCTATTTGGTGCACATAGCTCCACAATTTTGTTTAGAGTTGAAATCTTACCATGCCTACTGTTTTATGAGCTATTTTTAAATATATCATGAACATTTGCCCGTAGTCATAACTCTACTATCGTATCTGTTTTTATTTAGCTGTATAACGGCCCATCATATATTTCACCAAAACAGGTTTAGTCAGTCTTCTTATTGTTAGATGCAGGAGTTGTTTCCAGTTTTTTGTTTTGTTTTTGTTTTGTTGTACTTTTTATATTCTCTTTTTCTCTTCCATTCATGAATTTATTCTGTCTTTCTTAACGTGCCCTGGCCTCTCAAGGAAGACCCAAGTTGTACAGTAGAATACCAGTTTGGTGACCTAGTATAATTTAACCTCTGAGCCTTAGTTTTCTCGTGTGTGAAAAGGAGATCAGAATATTTACTACATGTATATCTGGAGATTGGAGGGAACTATAAAGTGCCTAGCATGTAGTGGATGCTCAAAAGTGGTAATTCCTTTTTTTATTTCAGAGCGCAGATTGCTTAGAAATCATTAGGCTTCAATTAAGATGAGAATAAACCACATTTGGTGCCGAGGAGAAACAGCCTCGTTCTGGTCTTCAGTTAATGCTAAAAAATAGTTGTGGTGAAAATGCATTTTTCCAACATTAAGATCCTATAATTCCAAATTTAATTACGTGTAAGTGGTCATTAGTGAAGGAACCGGACACTGATGTGGAATTAGATCCAGCAGCTGTCTGAGGAACACAAGTGTGTATTTATAGCTCTCTAGAGACTTGGGTTAGGACTTTTTCTTCACCAAAGAGAAGCTGGAGACAGCTAGTTCCCTTTCCCGTTAGTCTCTTGGGTAGAGAAGGTTCTGTGGCCATGTGGTGTTGGATGCCTACCAGCCATCACATGAACATGTGCAGATGGAAGGATCTAGAACTAGCCTTAGGAAAGGGAGCAGGAAAAGAGAGTATGTGCAGGATGAGGAGGAAGAAAGCAGAGAAGGCCGTTCACACTTCAGCACCTTGGTAGCTGCCTCTCAGCTTCTGCTGAGGAAGCCCGAGTCCTATAGGAGGTGGTTCCCTTTCCCCCCGCTCCTGTCTTAGCACGTAGTTCGAAACTACCCTTAATGTCTCTGGGCACATACCTGCTGGGGGGGTGGCTTTCCATCCCTCTCCTGCATTTTTCCCTCACCCCCAATTCACCAGGCTCTCCTTTCTTTTCCATGTCCCCCATTCATTCACCTTTCTCAGTTAACACCTTATTAATTAATGTCCAGGTTACTAAAGTGTCTTTTCTTGTATATAAGATGGGGAGTGTCGTGTGTGTGTGTGTGTGTGTGTGTGTGTGTTTAGTTCTCTTCCAGCGCCCCATACAGTCCACATTTTTATTTGTACATTGTGATTTGTACATTGTGATCCAAACATTGGTAGCTGTTAGGAAGATCTGGTTTCTGTTGTTCTTGGTTCAAGTACTACTGTGCATCCACTTAATATAGGGGTCGGGAACTATAAAATGTCTTCAGGGGCTAGCAAGACATATAGACAAGTAAAGTAGCCCCTAAACGGCAATATGTAGGACTGGAGCAAACTAGAAAGTGTGTGCCCGGGCAAAGGGGACCAGCAGCTGCTCTGCAATAGCCTGTTGGTGCCACGGAGTTTACAGAGAGATGCTGGTGCCTGTCCATTAAATGAATGAATGGATGCACAGTTAAACATCCCCTTTCTCTCTGATATAGTCAGAAACATCATTTGCAGGTCTTTCGTGTGTGCGATAATATATGTTGTGGCAGCAAAATTCTCTCCTACTAAATGAATACCACTCCTTTCTAAAAAGTCACCTCCCTTGCACCACACAGCCTGTAGCAAAGGGAGTTAACGTTTCCCTCTAAAGTAAAATAAGAAACAGCAGTGTATTTTCACAATAACAAATATTAGGAAGCAAAAACTTTGCCTTTCCCTTTTATTAAAAAAAAATAGTAATAGATATTTCTATAATTCTCATGATAGATGGCAATTTGGAATAGTCATTGAGGAAAAGACGAGGAAGACGCAAGGTTTGGGGGATGGGAAAATATTTTGTAATTTATCAACCTCCCTCAGTACGTTCCACAGAGACACCATCACACATATGCGGCATCTAGAACTTACCCAGAGCTCAATTGTTCTCACCTTCTTTCTTCACAGCAGGTCCTTAGAAAAATTAAATGTGTTTACAGCTACCCCTGGGTAATTACAGCCCACATTTTATGTTTCTTCCCCTTTGAAATTCTTGTGAAACAGAAAAAGATAAGGTATAAAAATATGGCTGATTATTTATCGTGTGCAAAGTCTTTGCATAATGCATCACAGATCCTTTAAAGTAAATGGAAATCATGTATTTTAACAGCCCGTCCGCCAACTAGCTGGAGATGCCACATGACGGATGACACAGCAGGTCCCGTGGCTCCCAGACACTTTAGTTGTGGACACAGAATGCGCAAGGCGTGTTGGAAATCCGTAGGCATATGGGAAGTTCCCTCTCACTCTGTTTCTTAAGGAAACTGTACAATTGTCTTGAAATTATCGGCAACTACAGGTTGCTGCCTTGAATTTATCTGCCCTTTAAAATCACATTGCCATCACAGGCACAATCTAATAAATCCAAACCTAAGTTTACGTGGGGGAAAGGCCACTGGATTCCAAAACCAAAGGTCCAGCCTATAGTCTCTGCTTTGTGACCTTGTACCAGTTACTGTTGCCATAATGACGAGGCATGACAAACCACCCACATCAGTGGCATATGGCAATAAGCACTGGTTTTAGTTTAGGAGCCTATGTAGGTCGGCTGAGCAGGTTTGCAGATCAGACCTGGGCTCCCAGGGGTTACTCATGGGTCAGTTATACTGTGAACTGCGGTCAGTTATGGATGGTGAGGTGTCTCTACTGCTCTTACCTGAGCTCTGCCATGTGTCCCCAGCTTCCATTGGGACAGCTGCCGATTGAGCTCTGTGCCACAAAGTCACTCATCCACCAGCAGCTGGCCTGGACCTGTAGTAGGGCTCCCTGCAAGGGAGGCTTGGAAGAGAAATGAAGTCACTTCTGCATCCTGTTGGCTAGGACAAGTCAGGAGGCCAGCCCAGGAGCAGGGAAGTGGACCCGACCCCTTGATGGAAGAAACTGCAAAGTCCTCTTACAGAGACCAGCAGGGGGGAAATTGGGACCATTTTTATCATGAGGCTGTCACGATTCTCGGGCAAGTGATTGGACCTCTCTGAGTGACCGTTACCTTGCCTGTAAGCCACCGGTGGCTGGTGGTTCAGCCCAAGCAGAGAATGTACGTGAGCATACTTGAACCCCAAATTCATTGCACCATTTCAAGTGAAGTTAACTAAGAGGTAGTGCAGGGGGTAAAACCCAAGAATTTTAAATATTTATATGAAGATGCTGGTGGTCCAAACTGGTACTAGGAGATTCTGATTTCTAAAATCAGAAAACAGTAAGTAGTTCTGGGGTTCAGAACTGGCCGCAGCCCAGCCCAGCCCAGCGCCAGTCACCACACCCAAGGCCAAGGACTGAGGCCCGATCCACAATGGCTACTGCCCGGCTGGAAGTCCCAGCAGACTTCAGGGTCATTGCATGGTCTGTCTCAGGAAATAAACTGGTTTTGTCCTTGCATTTTGGAAAAAGGGTTGTCTTTATACCAAATCCTTTTACCACTTGGCTAAATTTTTGAGGTATCCCCTTAGTAGTTAAAAACTTCATTTCTACCATCCTCTCAGTTGTGTGCGCATTTGGAGATATCTGGTGACGGTAGTCGGAAGCCAGCACAAGCATTTTCTAAGTAACAGCAGTCTTCCTCATTGTAAATGCCAAGCAGATGTGGGTGCTGAACAGCCTCTCAACTAAGTGCCTGCCCGCTCCTGGCCACTTCTGCTCTCACCGAGGTGTCCAGAAGGCGCACTTAATCTTTCTCTCTTCGTCTTTCTGAACATTCTCCATCCAGAACACCCTGTTTCCAGACCCACGGGCCTTCCTGGCAGTAGTGCTGGTCTGCAGTGTGGTTTCTCATTGCCTCATCATGCGTGGGGAGGAGAGGTGTCTGGGAGAACCAGGATGTGGACCTTGCAGAGCAAAAATCCACCTGCAAGGCAGAACTCAAGCAGCCTTTTGCAGGCAACACTCTGCTAAATGCCACTGGAAACATCAAGTGACCTTGACTTGGATACCTTAAATTATATTACTAATTAACATGATGAGGGTTGTGTTTTGTTTTCACCTCAGGCTGTGCTTGAGAGACTCAGACAAATTAGACCCCTAGCAGCTTGGATTTCGCATGCCCTTGTGTGTAGCCTGGTTGGAAGTGAGGCTGGGTGCACTTTGGTGTGAGAGCCAGGGACCAGGGACCCCAGGTTCCAAGAGTGAGCCTCCGCTCGCCAGGCCTCCCCAGGCTGGAAGGGGCCAGAGCAGGGCTTGTCTAACTCACCCGTTGACACAGAGGCCTTCAGCAGCACCGGAGGCCTCCCTGCTCACCCCACAGCCAGGCCACGGCTTGGGAGCTGTGCTTGAATTTCCTCAATGCCTTCTTCATCTTAAAACCCGCTTAAAGGCTAAAGGCAAACAAATCCTTTTAGAAACTTGAGTCCATTTTAAGATGTCTTTACAAAAATCCCCTCTGAACCATCAACTGTTATGTCACATAATTTCCTTTTCTTGAGAGCGGCATTCTCAGTGATTACCGCTGTAAGGAATTACAAGTCTCACCCAGTAAGAAGCTCTGTGCAGTTTCCCACGGTGATAATGTGGTACTAAGGCGATTTTCTCAATTTGCACCTGAGGTGTTTTTCCATTTCACTCTTAAGTCCCTCCCCTCCCCCGCTTTTTCCGTTGCCTTTCCTGAGTTAGAGACGCTGCAGGGGATGGTTGGTTCAGGTCTGAGTTGATCCTAGCACAAAGTTCAGTTTAGGGGTAGAACAATAGAACTGACCATCGAACTTTCTTCAGAGTATTTATCTTTGGACATTTTAAATCTTACGTTGTGATGGTATCGTGGGTTATTTTATATTTTTATAATCTGTGTATCCAGTGGCCAGATGCTTCTTTTCAAAACTTTATTCAATAAATAGAAAATGCAACATAATCTTAGATTCAAATTAGATTTAATTTAAAATGTCTTTTTTATTATAAAATATGTCTTTAAAGTATGTTTTTAATTTACAATTTTATTTCCCATTATCTTCCAATCCATAGATCTTGAATTTTATTATTAATAGGTTGATATTGGGTTTTTTTTTTACCAACTACAAATAATAAATTTTAAAACCTAATATATATGGGATCAAAGGGTACCCTAAACATTCTCCAGGAAGGAAAAATCCAGTGGGAGAAAGTTAAAAGGAGACGAATTCCAGCTTCGCAGGTGTGAAGCTGCCGGGGGAGTTACAGACAACTCCAGGCGCTGTCGGAGCTGAGAGTGCACCTGGGCATTGCTTGTGGCCAGGCCAGGCACTAACGGTGGAGGTCCCTTTGCAAAGTTACGTCGCTGTGAAAATTCTCTGTTCCTTTGTCTAGGCTTTCAGAAAGTAGGAAAAGAAGGGCAGTTAACATGTACAGAACACTGCCTTGTGGCCTCTCTGCTAAGTCTTTTCACTCTTCCTACAAAACACTGAATGTTTCACCCCATTTGACAGATGAGGACACCGAGGGTCATAGAGTAATATGCCTAGAGATAGATGTGAGGATTCTGAACTCAAGTCCAACTGCACCCAAGCACCCTGAGCTGATCAGACAGCACCTGTCGCCCAGCCCCAGGCCCAGATCTCCTGGCTGCCGGTGAGGGCAGGAAGGGAATGGAACTGGGCCTCGAGGGAAAAAGGCTGTGTCTCCTTCCTGGGGAAATGAGCTGGGACTTTCGGTCATTACGGAAGCGAACAATAGGTGGCAGTGCATACACGTAACAATGTGGTGCCTGTGTTCAACCAGTAGATTTCCTTTTCTAGGTTCTGCATCATGTTCTAAGAAGCACTTCCTATGAGTCATCTGAGCTGTTTGTACAAAGCATCCCTACCCATTGGAATAAAAAAAATCAAATACAAGAGTCAACTCACAGATGAGTAGTTCTTTGCCTTTCCCCCTGTGACAGTAATAATGCTGAGCCATTTGGTGTCTATTGTCCTAAACCTGGTTTAGACAAGCCTAATGATCCTTGCTGTTTAGGAGCCTCCTTTTGCCTTTTCTTTCTCCACTCCTACACACAGACTAGGGGCTACTAGGGATGCTAAGAAAATTACTTCTCACCCTGGCTGGTATGGCTCAGTGGATTGAGTACCGGCCTGCAAACCAAAGGGTTGTCAGGGCACATGCCTGGGTTGTAGGCCAGGTCCCTGGTATGGGGCACATTAGAGCCAACCACACAGTGATGTTCCTCTCCTTCTCTTTCTCCTTCCCTTCCCCTCTCTCTAAAAATAAATAAATAAAATCTTTTTAAAAAGTCTGATTGTTTAAAAAAAAAAAAAAGAAAGAAAATTACTTCTTTAAGAACTCTCCCTCACCAAAGAGCAGGAAAATGTGTTCAACTTCAGAAGTTTAGGACAAAGAATTAGACTCCCTGGCTAGCTAAGCGTATAGCAGATACACAGTCGAGTGACCCTTGGTGACCACATTCCAGCAGCATCCCTCCTGGAGCTTCAGGATTTGCCACGAACAGAATGAGCTCCCAAGAAAGCTCCACCTTCCAGGCTCGGAGAGGCCCTGGCAGGCAGCCGGCAGAACCTTGCGGCGTTCGGAGGCCTTGCCTTTCTCACTGGGTTTGGGGTTTCCTTAAGTTTCTCTAGGGTGAACCTGTGGTGTGGTTTTTTCTTAATGACATAAATGGGCTCCCTTGGTTGGCTTTTGGCAATTGCCTTAAATAAAATTTTCCTTCAGATAGCCCTATTCTGTTTCTTTGGGGCCGCGGGGAGTCTTCAGAGAATTGTGACCCTGTGATGCTGGCTCTGGGGACTTTCGGATTGTCCCCATGGGACAGGACACTCGATGACCCCATACAGCTTCATTTGGCCAAGGACCCCATTCATCTTCATCGACAGGAATAGAAACTCAATGACTAAACACATTTTGGGGTGTGCCAGCGATGTGTTTGGTATTGTGCTGGGTGCTATAATATGTGGCCTTCAATATTTTTCACTTAACATGAAATGATCATGGAAAAAACTAATATAATATTAGTAAAAGTTATTATTTTATCATTTATCAAGTTGTAAAGTTATCAAGTGATTATCATCCTCTTGTACGTTATCACTTATGAGTTAAGAGTGGTATTGGTCAGTCACTGCTCCACATGAAGAATACATAAAATTGCTTTTTATTAGCAAAACCAGGCAGCTCTGTTGAGTGCGGCCAGGTAACAAAAGCTGAGTGGGCTTGGTGTCCTGTTTGCTTCCGCCCAGCCTGCAGAGCGGGATGAACCTGCAGATCTGCTTTGTCAACGACAGCGGCAGTGACAAGGACAGCGATGCGGACGACAGCAAGACGGAAACCAGCTTGGACACCCCCTTGTCGCCCATGGTGAGTCCACAGCTGCGCCTGGGGCTGGACGTGTGTGCTTTCCTGGTCTTTCAGGTTCTTTTCTGTTGTTCATCAGGAACAAGCACTACAGAGATTTAAGTAGAGAAATGTTGCTTTGTGTTTCCCGCTGTGGCATGCCCCTAAAATCCGACAGTGACTGAAAAATCAGAACTGTGAGGCAGCAGATACATAAGCTCCATTAAAGTTAGTGACTACATTCCTATTAAACCATAAGAGAATTCACGTGTGCCCTAAAAAATTCTCAGGGAGTATGCTGCACACCAACCCTTCCCCACTGGGTTTAGAAATGTGAGCACAGACTAGCAGTGGGACACCTACAAGGACAGGGGGTGGGGCAGGGTGGGAAAGCTCGCGCACAGAGCTGTCGCTGAGAGAAACCAGCAAGTGTTCCAGTATTCCGTACGCATTTCTTGCACGCACATTGTAAAAGATGGCTTACTGACCACAGGTGGGTGTTGCTGGAATTCTTGCCGCTCTGCATCATCTGTGCATCACTTTCCTCACCAACCAATCGTGGTTTCGTACCAAAGAAACCATGTTGGGCGTTGAATACCAGGGGTCCTGTCCACTCTTAGGTGGAGCTACATGCTGCCTTAGCTTTGGGTTGAATAGTGTGCTGTGTCTGCTCTTTTGAGACCAAGAATCAAAGAAATTGATTCAAGTTTGTCATAAATCTGTTGTTCCTATGATTTATTTATTATGCTAAAATCATAATCTGTTACCGACACTGGGGACATAAACTACCTTTGTAAGTGTTACTTGAGTTGGGTGCACATCAAATTAAGCGGTGAGCTGAGCGGATGGAGGGGAGTCTCGGGAGGGCTCAGGGGTGCGCCAACCCCTCTCCCAGGACGGTACCTGGCATGCAAAGCTCAACGCTGCTCTTGTTCCCTTCGCAGAGCAAACAGAGTTCTTCCTATTCTGATAGAGACACTACTGAAGAGGAGTCTGAATCCCTAGACGATATGGATTTCCTCACCAGGCAAAAGAAATTGCAAGCCGAAGCCAAAATGGCGCTTGCCATGGCCAAACCCATGGCCAAAATGCAAGTAGAAGTGGAAAAACAGAACAGGAAAAAGTCTCCCGTCGCTGATCTCGTAAGCAGCAAGCACTGAAATTCAAGCCAGTGGCGGCTGCCCAAGGTTGAGGCTGTCCCCACCCTTTGCCAGAATTATGCAAACTCGGGTTTCTCCAAGGCAGTTTGTAAAAAGTACTGTCATTGAGAAATATTTAAGTTTGTTTCTTTTTCCTTTCTACTGTATCACTGAAAGATACATAAGCAACAGATTTCACAAAAGTAAAGTCTGCTCTTGATTCATGTCACTGTGTTTCTCGGGGGTGATATTAGCTGTCATGGGAATATCGATATTTAAATTCCTTTAAAGCAACCTCAGTTTAAGAACCTATTGGTTGTGGCCACCTCACTATTGCTATAGCTCTCGTTCCCACCTTGGAACGAAGACAGTGTGGCATAGTAGGTAAGAGCCCCCGCTGTGCTGCGGGGCTCCGGGCACGTCACACAAGTCTCAGTTTTCTCACCTGTGAAACGGGACTAGCAGTAACGCCGTGTCAGCACGACTGCAGGAATTCGGTGAACAGAGCATGTAAAGCAGGAGCACAGTGCTCACAGCATGGCATACATTAATAAATAGCTGATGTTACTCATTTTTATCTGTGCCTTTACTATTGTTTGACTCCCTGGCCATTCATTCGGGGATGGAATCATCGGCCCACAGTTGCCGCAGCCTGTGTTCAGAGCCGATCTGAAAGCGCCTGCATTCTGACGCCAGTAGTGCTTTAGGCGATGTGCTGTGCAGGGCCTCACACGGGGAAATGGAGACTGGGGAAGCTTTTAAGCCCAGAGCGTGAATTGCAGTGGGTGAGGGGGGCCAGGGGGCGGGGGGGGGGGGGGGGGGGGGGGGGGGGGGGGGGGGGGGGGGGGGGGGGGGGGGGGGGGGGGGGACCGGGTCTTGGGTTCAGTGCGCTGGCTGCTCTGCTCACACCGCATTCCTCCCGCTCTCGTCTCCAGCTGCCGCACATGCCGCACATAAGCGAGTGCTTGATGAAGAGAAGTTTGAAGCCCGCTGACCTGAGAGACATGACGGTTGGGCAGCTACAAGTGATAGTCAATGATCTCCATTCACAGATAGAAAGTAAGTGTGAGATGCGCTTGAAATGGAGCGACGAGGGTAAAACGCAGTGGGGGCCCTACTTCTTTGATTCAGTTCCCGTGCACAGAGCTTCGTGGGGCCACTGCCGTGCGCTTGCAAGGAAAGGAAGAGAGAATCCCAAACTCTATTAACTCTCTCCCTCTCCCTCTCTCTTTTATTACTTTGAAATATTTGGAAACTTTAAGAATTTGTCAAGGTTAGGTCCTTTTTATTTAGTTTAAATCGCCAGCTCCTAGCAAGTGCTTGGCATGTGTTTGGCCTGCCCATCTGTTTCTAGAATACACTTCAGTGGTGTCAGGTCATTCGTTACACAATTACACCCCCACGTTCCTGGCACATTCATTCATTGTAAGTCATCAAGTCCAATTAGACTTACTTCGTGGTGCTCTAGGTGGTGAGAGTACATATGACCAGCATGTGAAACTTTCAGGGTGACGACCTGTGGGCCCGTATCCCCGGAATAAGTGAAGTGCAGAGGGGCAGGGAGTGAGCGGTGCTCACTCGGGCTGATCGGAGGTGCAGAAAAGGCCCGTTGCTTGGCCTGATGAAAGAGAGAGAACGTGCCCACTGGGGCAGTGTGGTTAGGCCAGATGAACTCACGAGCCCTCAGAATATATGATTTCTTAAAATCATATGGACTTACAGATATAGCCACCTAAGAGATATGCCAACCAAATGCATTTAGACAAACCAACTATAAAAAGCATATTTTAGGAGTCACGTGGGGAAATCTGAACACTGACTAAATGTTTTATTGTTTATTTTTTTATTCTGATACAATAACAATACTGTGGTTGTGTTAATTTTTTTAAAAGAACCCTATCTTTAGAAATGCATACAGAAGCACTGACAGATGAAATAATATGATGTCTGGAATTTGTTTTGAAATAATCCAGTAGGAGAAGCAGAGATAACATGAGTCAGCGTTGGCCAGTTGACAGTAGTTGGATGCATGGGACTTCTTAACTATGCTCTTTGCTTTTGTATCTTGTTTGAAATTTTCCATAGTAAAAAGTTAAAAACTTCATGTGGGGAAAAAAATTCCTATGTACTATACAGGCACTCTGCTAAGTACTAGTATAGAAAGCTGCCCCAGGAACACATTGGAAAAAAATAGAATTGGACATATTCAATGTCAAGTTAATGCATTCAGTATTGTTTTAAAATCAAGAAAAAGAGTTTTAACATTTTAATTAAGAAAGCATAGAGTCACTGGATTTTTTCAATATTTTACTACATCTTAGTTTTAGTTGGGAATAAGTTACTAGGAGTTCTGTTGTTTCTAGTAATAATATTTTACCACTAAACCATCTTCCTTAGATTTTTAAATAATAAAATTGCCATCTCATCCTTGTCAGGGGTAGATGAAGTTTTAGACCACTTTGTGTGATTTTTCCCCCTCTCTATTTAAACTTGGAAACTAGTCTGAACTGAAGGCATAGAAATGCATCATCTGAAGTCAGGATCTCTAAGAGCATTTCCAAGGGGACCTGGCTGAATACCCACTTCCTTTCTTTGGTTTCTGGGCCCAGAGCTCTTGCTAAATGAGTGTTCTCTCCATGTGTCCATATATCCAGACTTAGAAGCTTTTTTTTAAAATCCTCACCCAAGGACTTTTTTTTTTTCATTGCTTTTGAGGGGCGGAGAGAAAAAGAGAGAGAGAGAGATCAGTGTGAGAGAGAAACATTGACAGGTTGCCCCAGTGGGGGATCGAACCCACAACCTTTCGTTCTATGGGACCATGCTCCAACCAACTGAGCCACAGCAGCCTGAGCCAGACTTAGAAGCTTTAATTCATAGCTGAACTGAGGGGGAAACACAAGAGAGAGCCCCCGGTTGTTCCTTTTTTTCAGAGGCAGAAGCCGTATTGACCCAGTGCACTGATTCAGGAGAATTAGAAGTGTTTCCATCATGCTAAAGGGACTTATTTAAGAAAAGGAAAAGATCAAGACTATGAATAATAAAATGGCAAAAAAAATACATATTTATCAACAATTTAATCTAAAAAAACAAACTAAGAAAACAATAAGAACAGAGACAGAGTCATGGATATGGAGAACGTTTTGATGGCTGCCAGATGGGAGGGGGGTGTGGGGCAAGGGGTGCAGAGGTGAGGAGATTAAGAAGTGCAAATAGGTAGTTACAGAAATAGCCAAGGGGATGTAAACTACAGTACAGTATAACTGAAAAAGAAAGAAAGAAAAATGTTTCTATTTTATTCCCACATAAATCCTAAGAAATAATGGCCTTGGCACCTGTTGTCCAGAGATTTGGGGGGTTATTCCTTCAGGTCTTACGCATCTGGCTTTCCACTATCTGGAGCTAATACTTTATCCTACAACAACCTGCGCATAGGGCTGCTCCTTTCCGAGGCTGCAGGAAGCCTCTGAGCACCCCTGAGGCACCCTCCTCTCCAGCTGGGCGGCTGGTATCACCTGTCAGCTACGGCAGCCCCTCCGACTCTCCGTGTGGCGAGAATAGCAAAAAACTTAATAAATCCCAGACTTTTGTGCTCACATTTTTTCAAAACAAAACTCTGCATTTTCTAACAAGCTGTTCCCCTGATAATTAACAATTTCTTTCCCCACTTTAATGTGAATATATTTGGAAATACTTTGTACTTTATTCCTTTTCTTCCAGCATTCCTGTAATTATGCAAACTAGTCATGTTTTCAAATTGATGGCTTCCCCTGAGGTTATGAGAAGCTAATATAGCAATTCTAAATTTTAACAAAAAGATAGATAGATATAGACATAGACATAGATATAGACATAGACATATAGATATAGATAGATACAGATATAGATATCTATGGTCCATATACCCATAAATAGTTACTCCTTCTGACTTGGATGCAATCTTACCTATTTTTCAATGCTGTCATCTCTTTGCCCCAGGCTTGAATGAAGAGTTGGTCCAGCTGCTTCTCATCCGAGACGAGCTGCACACAGAACAAGATGCTATGCTGGTGGACATCGAAGACTTGACCAGGTCAGTGAGGTTTTACCCTCTCCAAAGAAAGAAGCCCAGGATGGTCTGAAGTTTCAGAATCAGGGCAAGAGCGAACGCTGGAGAACTGCCTCCCTCCCTTCCATGAGTTGCCCACCTAACCCTGCTGGTGTCCGCTGTTTAGATGGAGAAGTGGCCCGGACTTCTCCTTGCAGGACGCATTGCCTCTCACAACCACCCCCCCCACACCCACCCCCACCCTGGGAGGGGTGGGCAGGGCATTAGAACATGCACACACTCAAGTCAGGTCAGCAGTTCTGGCCTAGGAGGACTTGGTCCCGGAGGACTGGCCCCGGGGAGTTGGCTCCAAGCCATTCCACGCCGGCAGGTTGCCAGTGTGTGAGCAGCCATATGGTGGAAGCCACGAAATGGCACTTGCTGTTACGTGACGTGACTCTTGATCACATGTGCTGGCCCAGAAGGCAGAGACACTGGAATCTTTCCGCAGGACCAGTGTTGCCAGATTGCTCTCGCCAGGGGGAGACTCCAGGCCTTGAGTACCTAGCTGGGCCCGGCTCCAAGTGCCTCTCTGTGAAGAGGTAAAGAGGCTTCCTTCCCCAGAGGGTAAGGAAACTAGGCTAAAGCTAGTCAAGAGCTTGCACTTGTTAATTTTCCTTAAAGAAAAGCCTGTCACCATAACTATAGAAAGTACACAGAATACCGTGAGCATTCCTGTTATCTCATACTTACTTTGGCACCTTTCCTGAGACAGGTTACTTGAAGTCTTTAAACCAGGAGGCAGCAGTTACTATTAATCCCAGGAACGGTATTGAGAGAGTGAACGTCTCCCCCAGGAAAGAGAGAATACCGCTTGTCACGATAACATAGGAACCAACCACATGATCGAGAAGCTTGAAAACGCGTGGCAAAAATGCTCTCAGGACCCCTTCTCAGTGTGTCACACGGGGTGAAATATTTTCCTAAGTGCAACGTTATGAAAGTAGTTTATCACAAAATAAATGCCACAGACCCATGTTTAGGCTTTTTTTTTAAGACCTGTGAGTAGCACTCTTGTTTTGTACGCTTTGAATATTAGACTGCCTCACCCCTAACAAAATGACAATAACAAAAAAACGAAAAACCAGAAGGCCTTCCTGCACCTTCGGACCGTATTTGCCTGCATCTGAAATAACGCTCAGATCGTATCATTGCCACCTACAGGTGGGTTTGGGCACTGCACCAACAGCTACACGATGTTGTGCTTTTTGTTAGAGAAATTTACGTGCAGGCATTAAGATTGTGGGACATCAGTAGTGAAATATACACCCAGGACCTGCGTCTTTGAAAAATATGTGAACTCCTTGATAAACGTTTGATTGGCCTGTGGGAGCAGAGACTTACTCTGCCCCTCAAAGCAGCCTTGGCCTTAGTCACTGCAAGGCGGACGTCGGGAGGCTCCTCCCTTCTCTCCAAGGATCGTGTTGTTACGAAGGATTGTAGTACACGTTTTGTGTATACCTTTCAGATGGTGTGTTCATGGGAAGCAGGGTGGGCAGAACCATAGGGTTAAAGGGAGAAGAGTCCCTAATGTAAAGGTGTCGGAGGAACCCTTTACATTGGAGTAGGTAGGGAGAAGTTTCTATGTCTGTCCCTGGCAGCAGAAATGTAACTTTGCTCCTGGGGGGAATTGAGGATACTTTAATGGCCATACGGAGCTTTGAAGCC
This sequence comes from Micronycteris hirsuta, assembly GCA_004026765.1. Classification (NCBI taxonomy): domain Eukaryota; kingdom Metazoa; phylum Chordata; class Mammalia; order Chiroptera; family Phyllostomidae; genus Micronycteris; species Micronycteris hirsuta. Next base: position 38,635 of record PVJI01003918.1, on the reverse strand, counting down.
AGATCTGAGTGGGCTGAGAGCTTAGCTGTAGGGCTTCTGAAGTCCCGCTCACCTCTGCCCCTTCCCTGCCCAACTCCTGCCATGCAGGGGCAGTTCAGACCAGTGGTTCTCAGATTTGGCTGCACATTGGAACCCCCAGGAACCTTTATAAAGTATTAACATATAAATAGGGCCATGAGGTGGTCTGCCAAAGAGCATAATTTTTTTTCTTTTAGGAATAGAGGCTTTTCCTTGAGTTCCTTTATTGTTACATGAATATCACCAATTATTTGTGGGCTGTTGAATGTGGCAACGACTCTTGTCACTTCCCTATTTCAGAACGTATTTGCGGTTTGTCTCCTCTGTACTATGGATAGGAGACATTCTGCATAAAACCAATGAGTTAAACTTGACATCACTGACTGCCCAGATCAGGGCAGCACCCGAAAACGGCCCCCGAGCCTTTGGGTACAGCTGGAAACCACACCCTTAGAGGCTTTTCACTTGCCAAATTTATAATTTCCCAATACCCTTTTTCAAAATACTTTTGCGGCCTTCAGACCCCACCATTCTCTGAGATGTTTAATTAGTGCCCATTAAAGGGACGTAAGCAGCTTGGCCATTCCTCCCACCGTCTCCACTGGCCAGGCGCTGGGTCGGCCGAACTGTGGGCTCCCGGGCCAGAATAGGGCTGGATGAATAGGACGACTCACCCCATCCTGCCCAACCCTCGCTGCCATGATCGTGCCCTTAGGACTGTTTGGGGGGGGGCGGTGGGAGGAAGTATGCAGAACGTGGAAGTTCTTCACATCTGCCAAAGCCTGCTATTTGCCAGGAAGACATTAACTTTTTCTGTAAGAGTGGCATTAGGTCACTGGCCTCTGATTCCGGTCAGGAGCCTCGCTAATACTTAGCTGCGTGTCTATGTATGCACGTTTTTAGAGAAAGAGGCCACGGAGTTACTTTCTGTCACCCTACCTTGTTTTGACTTTTTGCTTAGCCCTTTCTTTCTGTCTGCTCGCTCCTTATTTGCCATGTGTTCCTTTCCTGTCTCTCTCTTTTGGAATAGATGCTCCATGAGAACAAAGTCTGCATTGTCTACCCTCCACCAAAGCCCTCGCGCCCAGAGTGGTGCCTGGCACATCAGCGACATTTGTGAATTCGTGGTCCCACAGACTTGTCTCTTCACATTTGAGCTTAGCACTTTAACCGGTCTCGGATTATCCCAGTGGTTATTAAATCAAAGGAATCCTGCAGAGAATATAAAAATCGAAGAGGGCAAGGCCATTAAAATTAAGAACTGTTTCTTGGTTCTCTTGGTTTCAGTATGAGTAACTCTGAACTTCAGTTTGGAGGATGTTTTAACTGTTGATTGGAAAGTAACTTGGATCTTCTTAGCACTAAATAATTGTATTAATTTTACAGACATGCCGAAAGTCAGCAGAAGCACATGGCAGAGAAAATGCCTGCAAAGTGAAAAGAAGCCATCCAACCAGAGGACAAGCTAGACTTCATTTTGCTTCTGTGGTTGTAAAAATGTTGTTGCTAAAGGTGGCGCAGAAACAAACAAATATCAGTGTTAGTCATTGATAATGTCTGAAGCTTAATGTCCAGTGATTGGCCTTTGCTTCTTAATTTATTTTAATTTTTTTACTGTGCCATTAATATCAGGCATTTTAATAAAATGTTGTTACAGAAATGTACAGTACTTAACATCATCACAACTCATGGTTAATTAAAGAGGGTAGTTTTAACTTTATTTTTATTTGTTTAGACCTTTTAAGTTGGAGCAGTATTTTACCATTGACTCCTCCCATCCCCCCACGGTAGTTTTAAAGAACTGTAAATGACGGTGCTATACAAGTCCAAACATACATGCCTGCCTCGTAGTGAAGTCGTAGCTCTCCGTAATATGTATATTTTAATCAGTTTTCAACATTTTGTGAATGTTGACTACCTGAAGTTCATTTTTAGATGTGCTATTAACATTCTGTTGGATTCAGAGGGTTCCTTGAAAGTTTTATGTATAAATATGTAAAATAAAAATTAAAACTTTGTTTCATATGATATGTCTTTTTGCTCACTAGCAAGCCCCTGCCCTGGCCGTATTTCTTCCCTTTTCACTCTTCCTCAACCAAATTCCTCACCAGGAATATCTTCCTGTTTTAACCACTTCTATTGGTCTCATGAAGAAAAATGCCAAGTCTAAAGAAGTAGAGGACAGGTTATTTTTTATTTATTTTTAGAGAGAGTGGAAGGGAGTGAGAGAAACATCAATATATGGTGACCTCTCACATGCCCCTCACTGGGGACCTGGCCCACAACTCAGGCATGTGCCTGACTGGGAATCGAACCGGGACCCTTTGGTTCACAGCCCACCTTCAATCCACTGAGCTACACCAGCCAGGGCGGTTATTTTTATCAGAGAAAAAACAAAGTGCTCTGCAGAAGACAAGCAATGCAGTGAATTGCCAAGAAGACAGGGAAGAGTGTGTGAGGGTGTGTGGGAGTGTGTGTGTGAATGAGGATGTGTGAGAGAGTGTATGTGTGTGTGAGTGACCCAAAGAGGACAACATCAACAGCATCCAAACTAGCGCTTCTGTCACTGCTCCAAGCTCCCATTCTGGAATTCTAGCCCTGTACCGTTCCTTACTAGCTGCTGGTCTTGTTAGAGCCTATCACTGCATCAAAACTCCATTTATCAAAGTTGCCACACGAACGTGTCTCTTGCACATGTGCGTTTCTCGAGCCCAGGTGTTGCCATTTTTCCAATTTTAACCACTTCCACTGGTTTAATGAGGAAACGTGCTAAGTCCAAAGAAGTATTATTCCCCAATAAGTAGAGAGCTTCAGAAAATCAATTTAATTAGCTATCGTCCCTGCAGGTGTGAGGGAAACATAAACTAAAGCAGGATGAGCAATTATCATTCCAGAACCACCCACAGACCACCTGGTTTCACTCTAAGATCCATGATGTAATCTGAAAATAGAAGTTTAGACAACTGTCTACATTTTCCTTTTTTAAAAAGACCCAGCTACACAGTGTGAGTACTAGTAATAAAGAGCTGCCAGTTTTTGTAGTCTTTTAAAATCTTAAATTGTAACACTAGTCATTTTTGTGGGCCGAGGACGAGTTATTTTCACTTGGAAAAAGAAAAGCAGCCCTGAAATGTATTTTCGATGTTGAGAGTTGGCTATTGCGCAGGACGAGTTGCCCCCCATTGAACAAACATAAGGCCTGGCAAATAAGGCTCGCGGGCTGAATCCGGCCTCCCCCTTGTTTTATCCAGCCCGGCACCTGGTTTCTACCCAGGGACAGCACGAAGCTCCTTGCCCCTAGTTAAGGAGTAGTTACATTTATACAGTCCTAAAATTATATTCAGCCCTTTGAAAGCAACCACGAGGCCGATGTGGCCCCTGGTGAAAATGTTTGACACCCCTGAGCTAAAGGGTGGCGCCCAAAGTCCTCTCTGCCCTGCGATCTCGCACTGAGCCTGAAGCCCAGCACCAGCTGTCGGCAATCTGCTGGGCTGATCCGAGCCAAGAGCCCAGGCCCGACTCCTGGACCTCTGCTGCTTCATCTGGGTGAGAACCTTGGTCAGTTAGCGGTGGTTCTCATCCTAACCTGCACTGTAAGTGAAATCACCTGAGCAGTTTAGCAACCACCAGGGCCATGCGTCCCAGCAGGGTCTGGTTCCCACCCCCACAGACACTGACAATTGGTCCAAGGTGTGGCCTGGGTGTCGGGATTTTTTTAAAGTTCCCTCAGTAATACTAATGCTGAGAACCACTACCTCAGACTTTCTTCCTTTTTAGCTTTTGTTTGTTGAGTATATAGTATTTTCCTAATTAAAATGTATTACTACTAATTTGGTCTTTTGGGGAGAGCCGATCTCGGAGGAGCGCTGCAAAAATTGCCGGTGCCCAAGTAACACAGTGCGAGCTGCAAACCTCCCTCAGTGACATCCACAACCTGCAGTCCTGACGCTAAAACTCAGCCTGCCAGAACTTACATTTTTTTTAAGTCCTTGCCAGAATTGACAGTTTCAATAAAAATTTAGAAATGAGTTTTCTCTTTGTCTTAAGCATTGCAATCTCTCTGGCTGGACGCATGTTCTGAAGAAATCCAGGGCTTAGAAATTCGTCCAGTGTTTGAAGCCCATAATCATAGCTAGAGAGCACCCAGTTTGAGAAAGAAGAAAGTGAGATTACATCACAAAGGCCCCTGGAAATGCCTCCAGGGTCAAAGCCAGCTAGAAGTAGAGCAGTTCTTCCCATACCCCGAGACCCTCAAAGGAGATGACACTTGGTGTTGTGGCCCTTCCACACTGGATTGCCCCTGGCAAAGACAGCACCATGTGACTCCCCTCCAAAGGGATTCTTTCAAAAGGGGGTCTTTCTAGTCCTATTGCTTAGGTTTTTCAGCAAGGACTGGGATTATCCCCAACAGGGTTTTCTCTTCTGCCCTAAATCACCCTTCCATACATTAACTAGGACCCCTCACCAGGCTTAGATGGAAGGCTAGACTGCCTGACCGAAAAAACAGGGCCACCTCTCTTCCTGATTTAAAGAGAATACGGTGTGAGAGTGTCCAGGCTCTGGGGCCAGAACGAACTGGGCACAGATGCCAACTCCACCACCTTCCTAGTGATTTGACCTTGAGGAAGTTGCTGCAGCTCAATTTTATTTTATCACCTGAAAATGAGTTCTCTTGGGGTCATTCTAAAAATTGAGTAAAATAGTGTCCATGAAAGCTCCTGGCACCCAGTAGATCCTTGATAAATAATTGTTGAAAGAAGTACATGATCAGGATTTGGGTAAAGGAAGCATTCTGTATTTTACCAACTTCTGAGATTTAACACACCCTTGTGGGGGGTTTCACCTTGTTTGTTAATCATTAATTTTTTTAACATTTTTTATTGTTCAAGTACAGTTTTCTGCCTTTTCCCTTCCCTACCCTCTCCACCGCCCCAGCCCTCCCCACTTCTCTCCCGTTTCCACCCCGCCCCCTTGTTATTGTCCATGTGTCCTTTATAATTGTTCCTGCAAACCCTTCACCCTTTTCCCCTATGATCCCCTCTCCTCTCCCCTCTGGTCACTGTCAGCCTGTTCTCGATTTCAGCGTCTTTGGTTATATTTTGCTTGCTTGTTCCTTTTATTGATTAGGATCCTGTTAAAGGTGAGATCATGTGGTATTTGTCTTTCACGGCTTATTTCACTTAGCATAATGCTCTTCAGTTCTATTCATGCTGCCGAAAAGGGTAGGAGCTCCTTCTTTCTGCTGCATAGAATTCCATTGTGTAAATGTACCATAGTTTCTTGATCCACTCATTTGCTGATGGGCACTTAGGTTGTTTCCAGCACTTGACTATTGTAAATTGTGCTGCTGTGAACATTGAGGTGCATAGGTTCTTTTGGATTGGTGTTTCAGAATTCTTAGGGTATAATCCTAGCAGTATTAAAATGAAAAGAGAACCAACCATGTGGCAAAATATATTTACCAGTGATAACTCAGACAAGGTATTGATCTCCAAAATATATAAAGAACTCAAACGACTCCATTCTAAGAAGACAAGCAACCAATTAAAAAATGGGCAAAAAACTTGAGCAGACACTCCTCCAAGGAGGACATACAGAAGGCCCAGAGACATATGAAAAGATGTTCGGTATTGCTGGCCATCAGAGAGATGCAAATTAAAACCACAGTGAGATACCACCTCACACCTGTCAGAATGGCCATCATAAACAAAGAAACAGATAAGCGTTGGAGAGGATGTGGAGAAAAGGGAAATCTAGTGCACTGTTGGTGGGAATGCAGACTGGTGAAGCCACTGTGGAAAACAGTATGGAATTTCCTCAGAAAACTAAAAATGGAACTGCCTTTGACCCAACAATTCCACTGCTAGGATTATATTAATCATTAATTTTCAAAACAGATACTCAAGGAAAAAATAATGTCAGTCTTCAAGCTCCATCACTCCTCCAAATATCAGCATTAAAACTTGGAATGTATTCTTACATACCCTTCTCCATGTGTATACAAACAGATGCAACAAATAGGTTTCCTGTTGCAATTTGTTTATACAAAGGTGGGACCACATAAAACACAGTGTTTTGCAATCTGCTTTGTCCATGGACACCCTTCTAGGTGAGTTCATATGGACGGATCTAAGTCAAATTTTTTTAACATGTATAACCATCCCCCATATGACAGAACATACTATATCCAGCTATTCCTTTTAATGGTGGGCATTAAGGATCTTTGCAGATTTCTTCCACTAAACACAGTGATACAATAAACATGCTTGTACTTAGTCTATGCGTTCTTTTGTGATAACCTCTCTCCAAAGTGTTGATCTATAGTCCAGAGACTTTCCTTCTACAGAATATCATCTTTACTGTCTCTAATTAAACAGTGCAATGGAAGATATGGCGCCATCTGCCAACATGCATGCCACCCCACGATGTTCACGATTATACAGTTGTCCCTGGGAAGTGGCTAAACAGGAACTAGACTTCTCTCCCACCACCCCCTTACCTCTAGAGGTGACCCATGGCTGACTTTCATCAATAGAACATGAGTGGGTGTGATGTGTCTTCATTCCAGCCAAGCCTTTGAAGAAGGGGTTTGCCTTCTCCATGCTTCCTCCTCCTCCTTACATCAACCATGGGAACCCAGGGGATGGCAGAGCCGCAGTGTGGAGGGAGTCTGCGTCCTGGAGGCCACTGCGTGGGGAGTGCTGCCTGCCGTCCTGCAGGATTTGCCTCAGACCATCACAGGAGTGAGACATAAACTATGACTGTGTTTGAATCATTATACTGCGTCAAATCTTTCTGATACAATAGCTAGTGTTACCATAACTGAGGCAAGTCCTTAATGAGGAAGGCCATAGTCCTTTAAGGAAAAGCTAGAACTCAGACCAAGGTCTCCGAAGACAAACCCTGTGTCCTTAACCACCACGGAACACTGCTTCTAGCAGTCCCACCTCTTTCCCCTAAAACATCTTCTCTGGTCAGAAGCTTATCCTTTTCCAGCTTATGGACCTCTTTGGTTTAGTTTAGATCCTGCCCTCCCCCATTCTAGCTTTCCCGCTAGTCATTGGGTCAGAATGAGATTTGTCCCAAACATTCACACCAGAAACAAGAATATGGATTTCATCATGATGCCAGAAACACAAATATTTATCAAGCGACTGCAGGAGACTTTTTCTGGTGTCCATCTGGAAGAGCCTTGGGTTACTACAACCCTCGAGACCACATTTTGATTATTACTTCCCCAGCTGAATTCTGATGCTTAGAAAAAGCAATTACCTTTTGTAGTGATGTTCATTTATTTTTTTCTAAATAAGATATGACACATTCATTATGAGATAGGTTGATGGGTAATGAGTTTTTCAGGATATTTTAATTGGGGCGCATAGTCCATTGTCAGTATAAATTAATATTATATTAAATATTATGAATTAATGGTCTGGCTATGCAAAATGAAAGTGCCCTCCTAATTTCTGGGTGAGAATGCAAACAGTCTTTCATTTAGTAGGAAATTATTTACCAGGATGAATTAATTTGCTGTAAGAAATGCTTTCCTGTAGTATGCTTGCCTTCACACATTTCTCTGTTCTAGAACAAGGCTCTGCCTGTGGCTCTAACACTGCCCTTGTTTCAAAAAACTACTTCATGAACTGCCTTGCACCAACTTACAAGGGCCCAGGGCAGAAAAGCGATACTTATGGGAAAAACGATTTTCTTTTCACCCTCCAGACCAGGCATTCAAACTTTCTTAGTGATTACTTACTACTAGAGTCTCTTTTCTCTTGTATTCAGTCAGTACCTTATTTGCTTTTTGACTTTGCAGAAAATCGTGGCATGGATCCTGGCTCTGGTAAAAGTATCGACAAGGCTGGAAATGAGTTCTTTAATTTTCTGGCTCATAAAGTACTTCCTTCCAGATGTCTGTTAGTTCTCAGTAGAAATGACAGTCTGTAATGACGTGTCCTCTCAGCTCGTGAGGGGGCTTTTTAGGTCACAGAGCACCCTCATGTATTAGAAATGACATCTGAAAGAGAGCAGGAGCCCATACTTCACCTTAGAAGCAATTTAGATGCAAGGGTTAAAGATGAAAAGTGTTTATACTCTTACAAGCAAAGGGAAGACCGGACTTCACTAATTTATCACAAAACGTCCCTCTCTTCTTTCCAGTGTTGTGAAGAACTTTTGTCTATGTCGCTTAAGAGGCTGGTTTTGAGTCATTGTCTCAGATGCAAATCAGACTGAGAGTCAAGCACCAGGCAACTCTATTGAGCTAAGTAATTTTTTAAGGGAAGTCATAACAGCCTGGGAAGAAGAATTAGGTGTGGGGATGTTTTGTATGGGACTAATAAATCCATCTCCCTGCAGTTCTGGCTAAATCAAGAGTGGGAGTGAAACAGAACACGGGCCTTTTTGGAGTTCCCAAGCCAGTCTCAGCATGCTGCAAGTGGGGGTGCTGGGTGTGTAGGGAGACAGGCGCTCTCACTTCCCGGGCCTGAGGCCAAGAGCCCGAGTGTGACAGCTGAGGGGAATGCAAGGAAGCACCGTTCAGGAAGGGGCTCCAGAGAACCAGGACAGCATCTGATGCTCCAAGGCAGTCACCTGGCAGGCACTGGTTGCCCAGGTGAGAGAGGGAGCTAGAGATTTGCCTGGAGGTAACAGGGAGGAGTGGGCGTGGTGGGGGCCTGCACTTTCCCAGGAGAACATTCACCTCACCACAGTGGGACCCCTGGAAGTTCAGAGCCAGGCCTACCCTCAGGAGGGGTAAAGGAGACCCCTGAGGCCTAAATAGGAGAGCCTTGAAGGGACTGAATAACTGAGGTTTTATGAATTTTCTCAGCAATATGTGAATAATCAGAAACCTCTTTTGAGTTTCCTCTACTTCTCAGCTGCTCTGGAGGCTACCTCCCGCAGACACGCAGGCAAGAACAGGAAGTGTAAGTTAATGGGGTTTAGATGGAAGGGGTAAATCCAAGAATAAAAAAATAACTCATTAAGAGTTTTGAATTTTGCCCTTTTGGCCCATACTTGAAATGCACAGTCCATTTGCTCCCTACAAGAGAGTCTTAGATAAATCATCATGCTTTTGATATTGAAATTGTGTTTCAAGTCTTATTTTTTTTTCCTCTCTCTCTCTCTTTTTTGTAATATCATAGCTGGTGTGCCAATATAGTACTAACAATGCCCTCCCCGACCCACTAAAATAAAAAAGTCTGAATGCCACTTCCTCTTTTTAAAAGTACACACATGTGTATCACTTCCTAAATTATACTCATTGTCAAGAATGTTGGACTATAAAATTATTCCAGAGTTAGTTTTTATCTGAGGCAGCTAACTGCTATTTTAGCACAGCACAGTCACCCTAATTGCCTATCTTAGGAGCCTCTGTACTTACAAGCTGGGACAAAATACTCTAACTAACCCTCAGAATTTAGAATTTTAAAGAAAGTAAGACTATGCTAGTGATGATCTCACCTATAAGTGGAACCTAATCAACATAACAAACAAACAAACAAAATACAACCAGAGTCATTGAAATAAAGAACAAACTGACAGTAACCAAGGGGGAGGGGGAGGGGGAAAGGGATAATGGGGGAAAACAGGGGAAGAGCCATCGAAGAACATGTACAAAGGACACATGGACAAAGCCAAAGGGGTGGGCTCGAGGGTGGAGGGGCAGGGATGGGTGGGGCAGGAGACCATGGTGGGGTGAAAATGGAGACAACTGTACTTGAACAATTAAAAAAAGAAAGAAAATAAGACTATGCTATATGCCTGAAACTAATATAAAATAATACTGAATGTAAACTGTAATTGAAAAAAATTTTAAATAAAGGAAGCAGGAAGTGCACATAGAAATGGCTCTCAGGGGCACACACGGACCTTCCTCCACCACCAATTAACTGGACCAGCAGCATGGCTTCCACACCACACCAGAAAGTGAAAGCCAAGTCTTAGGGCTACTTCACATTTTTGAGACTAATAACTCAAAGTTAGCCCAGGCTTCCTGGCTCAAGATGAAAGCGTTTTCATTGGGAATTCCTTGGCTTCAGTTTCCAGGTCAGTCACACAAACCATCCAAAAATGCCAATACATCTGATAAGGGGTTAATATCCAGAATTTACAAATAACTTACAAACTCAACACAAAAAAAACAAACAATCCAATTAAAAACTGGGCGAAGGACCTGAATAGACGTCTCTCCAAAGAAGACACACAGATGGCCAATAGACATATGAAAAGAAGCCCAACATCACTAATCATCAGAGAAATGCAAATTAAAACCACAGTGAGATATCACCTCACACCTGTGAGAACGGCTACTATCAATAAATCAACAAACAAGTGCTGGCGAGGATGTGGAGAAAGGGGAACACTTCTGCACTCTTGGTGGGAATGCAGACTGGTACAGCCACTGTGGAAAACAGTATGGAATTTCCTCAAAAAACTAAAAATGGATCTGCCTTTTGACCCAGTGATTCCACTTCTGGGAGTATATCCAAAGAAACCCAAAACACTAATTCAAAAAATACACACCGTGTGTTCATTGCCATGTTACTTACAATAGCCAAGATTTGGAAGTAACCCAAGTGCCCATTGGTAGATGAGTAGATGAAAAAGCTATAGTGCATTTACACAATGGAATACTATTTGGCTGTAAAAGAAGAAGAAAGAAGAAGAAGGAGAAGAAGGAGGAGGAGGAGAAGAAGAAGGAGGAGAAGAAGAAGAAGAAGAAGATCTTACCCTTTGTGACAGCATGAATAAACCTAGAGAGCATTATGCTAAGTGAAATAAGCCAGTCAGAGGAAGACAAGTACCATACAATTTCACTCATACATGGAATCTAATGACCAAAATAAACTAACAAGCAAAATAATGACAGACTCATAGGTAGAAAACAGGCTGACAGCTGTTGGGGGTAGGAGCTGGGTGGAGTGGGTAGAGGGATTGAGCAAAAAAGAAAAACTCACAGACACAGACATCAATGTGATAATTGCGGTGGAGGGAGGAGGTATGGGGGGATAAGTGGTGATGGACGGAGACTTGACTTGGGGTGGTGAACACACAATACAGTGTACAGAAGATGATGTGTTATAGAACTGTACATCTGAAACCTGTATAATTTTGTTAACCACTGTCACCCCAATAAATTCAATAAAAAAGAAAAAACATGGACCAGTCTTACCACACTGCAAGTGGGAGTGCTGGGTCTTTAGGATGGAGGCAGCTTTACTTTCCAGGCCCTGAAGCCCAAAGCAGGCCAGGGGAGAATCTGACAACTTGCCCGGAGCAGACTGGAGGAGAATGGAAGAGGCATTTGATAAAGCTGGTATCAGAGGCAGCCGGGCAGGGGGAAAGAAGACACCGCAGTTGCTGATAGGTAGAGTGAGATGTGTAGGGAGAAAGGAGTTGGGCCACTGGTTATGGCCTCTCCTCCAGAGGGCACGTATGCAAGTGCATTTAGGGACCAGACTGGTAATACAAGTAACAGAAACAAGTTGAGTGTGAGACAATAAGAGGCGCAGGCCCTGGCTGAAGGGATTCACAGCTAAGTAGATGCTAACTACTCATCAAACTGCTGGGCTGACCTGGCCTCTGCAAGACCTTTCTAAGACTTCAAAATATCCTGCATTTGTTACAGAGTTCATTACTTCTGTTAAGTAGTGTTTTAGCTATATGACATCAGCCACTACGGAAGGTCATTCTAGGAAAGAGCCCCACAGGATGTATTGTTTGCACAGACAGCATCATATCACTACAGCATCATGCAATGACAACTTCATGAGTACATGGGGAGAGACTTCTTTCGGGGGACCAAAAATAGTCAAGTTTTCCTTGTAAATTTTTTGACTCATAATGTTGCCTCTTTGCATTGGCTTCCAACAAGCAAAGAACTAAATTCGCAGCCCACCTATGACAAACTGGGTAAGAACTTGGAGTCACGGGATTCCTAGTTTACTGGATTATCCCTTTAAGTTGCTTCAAATTCTTCTGGGGAACCAAGAAAGGTATCATAAGCAAATATCTCTATGTACTTACTTATCTATTTTTACTTATATAGTTATCTATATATATTTACTTAGCCCTCTCTGACCGCCACACCTGGAATCTTCTCTGAGTGGCAGCATCCAGCTACCTGCCAAGGACAGAAATCTATTTTGTTTTAAAAGATCAAGTAAATAAAAGTCAACTTCTGATGTCAGTTATACACCACCCTCTTTTTTCTGTCCTCTTTTCCATAGTTCCATTGCCATATCGTAATCAAAGTCTGTTCTTGTGGTTGGTGGTAACGAGAGTCTTTATATCACTTTCTCTGCGTGGTTTTACTGGGGCTGTCAAACTCAGTGCCTGCCCCTTCTTTCTTAGGAGTAACCCAGGCAGTGACCCAGAGTGAACTATCTATCCCCCTCCCCTCCATCAATAACTGGCTCGTTAATGTGCATGTGACCCCAGCAGAGCCAATCAGAAGCTTCCCTGAATTGATATATGAATACAGGAATTGCTAAACTGAGACAATAAGGGTGCAGCAGCCGTCTTGCCTACTATGTGGAGAGAAAATTTGCATCAGAAGCTAACGACAGCAGCAGCAGAGCTGAGAGAGGCCCAGGGCAAAGGAGAAAAGTCCTGGTGACATCCTACATGTTCTTGGGTTTAGTCTGAAGTCAGACCTTCCCCTTGACTTGTTTCGGCAGCCAATAATGTCCCTTTTGACGTATGCTAACTTAAGGTGGATTTCTGTCAGGATTGAAAGAGTCCTGGCTGCATGCTCACTCCCCGTGCCTCCAGCCTTGCGGCCCTGGCCCTATCACCTCAATCCACCCTCCACAGAGCTAAGTGATCCTGGGACGTTCCTAACAAACATCTGATCTTGACCCATCCCTGCTCGATGTCCTGAAAGCCTATCACCCACAGGATTAAATATAAACTCTCTGCATGATATTCAAGACATGGTATGATCTGTTTCTTGCCTTCCCATCAGGCCTAAGTCTTGCCACTGCCCTCTCAGGTTTTGAGCAGGTGACATTTGAGCCCCTTCTTTGATCCCAAGTTCCCCCTGCCCCCAGACCTTTGTCCGTGGCATTATTTTATTCCTGAAATGCTCTCCCCCTGCTTTGCGCTCAAATGCCATCTGCTCCAGAAATTCTTTCTTTGCTTCCTTAGATACGATTCGCTGTTTTTTTCTCCTCTGCTCCCACGGCATCCTCATTGGGGTAATTTTATAGTATTGTCATTGTTTCAGCCCTCCTGCAACCAGAGTACAGCTCCTTGAGAGCAGGGAAGGGCATTTATCTGTGTTTCTTCCTGCACAGCTCAGCAAATGGCACTTGATAAGAGCTAAGTAAATATATGTTGAATGAGTGAATGAATGAATGAATGTTCAATACCATCTCATAGAGAAATCTTACTCCTAATTTCTCTTTTTACATACAGTTCACCACCAAATTTCCCCCACAAGGTCTTTTTTTTTTAATTTGGATTTTATCTATTCATCTAGAGAGTGGGAAGAGAAGGAGAAAGACAGGGAGAGAAACATCAATATGTGGTTGCCTCTCTCATGCACCACCCTGGGGACCTGGCCCGCAACCCAGGCATGTGCCCTGACTGTGAATTGAACCGGTGACCCCTTGGTTCGCAATCCACACTCAATCCACTGAGCTATATCAGCCAGGGCTCTGCCACAAGTTCTTAGACTTATCTTAAAACTCCACGTCTTTTCAAACCTGCAGGTGTTTTGATCCTCATTTGAAATCCAATGTACTCATAAGGCCTGTGAAGCAAAAGTCAATTCTGAGGCACATTCAACCTGCTCTACATCTTAACCTAATGTGCTTTATGAACTGGGACGAGAGGCTCAGGTCTATCTTTCCATTCGTGGTTTACAAAATCATAAGCATCTTAAAGAGGAAAGGAATTGAATACAAGATATGTCAGATGATCTATCAAGCCGAAGGGGCACACATGGTGCAGCCTGACCATCCTCAGTCACCTGAACAGGAGTTAACAGTGACAATACTCAGAAGCTCAGTCAATATTCTCTGGGCTAAGACACATGGGCCCTCACAGCCCTTTCTGCAATTTCTCCTACTGACCATCAGAGTAGAACCTTGGACAGGGACCTGAAGTGCAGTTGGGTCCTCTTTGCTAACCCTATGATACAGAGACGCAGCAATTGACCCTACAGTGTCAAATGGTTTCTGTGACGTTCCCAAGGCTGAATCAACACTGGGGGAAATGAGAGGCCACGGCAAAGCAGAGGTAGTAATAAGAATACCTTTCAAGTATACTTTCTGGGGAACTAACCAACATCCTGTTAGTCTCAAAAAGTTATTGAAACTTCCCAGAGGTGTCCAGCTTACTACCAGCAAATAATCTAGACCTTTTACCTTGTTTCATTATTTCATATGATCTCAGAATTTTCCTGAGAATAAGGGAAAGCAGGCAGGTGTGCTTTTTATTTTACAGAAAGAGAAATGGGCACAGAGGAATTAGGAAGGGCATTTCCCAAGGTTCTATAGTGACGTGCAACCAGAACTGGAATGCCACACTTGTACTACTAGCCTGGTGGTCTCCGCACCTTGCTGCCTGCATAGTCCATAGAAAAATGTTTAAAAGTATGTACTCCTCATCCATTTCTAAGTTGACTTCCAAGTTTTTCCATTATACTTTTAAAGAACTGCAAAAAATATCATTTCCAGAACTTTCTAAATAAAAATACTTAAAAATATATCTGATATGTCAAATTGAACATATCTTTTTCTGGTATCCAATGGAATTTAAATATCAAAGCAATTTAACTAACATAACCCTTTTTAAAAAAATAAATGAGCAAGCTCTTCTTTAACTGTTGGAAATTTTATAACATTTATTTATTCTTGAACTTATATTTCCATTCCATTTCCCCCTCAGAATTTAGAACTTATGTAATTTTATTTCATTTTTTAGAAATGCCTTATTGATCACCCTATCAAGCTTATTTACACAAAAAAGTATATAAATATGAATTTAAATTTTTTAAAGTTTCCCGTGACCATAGGCTCTAATAAGGTTCTTCTATACTGAGTTCCTGTTGCAAATGCTACTAATAAATTCATAAAAATAACATAAATATATTATAAACTTTGATGAGCAATTATAGTATCAAAAGTAAATTGTATTGGAAATGCATCTTTTATTGAGAGGATGTTGTTTTCTTTTCTACTTTGATAATGTCAATGAATATTACTTATTGACAGAGTGAGACAGAGTTAGCCATCATTTCTATTCCCATTATTTGTATAGATGGAAACCCTGAGAAAACTTGTTCATAAATAAGTAGATGGAAATGGAAGGAGTCTTATTACAACAATGTTAATTCTTTGAGTTCCCTTTGAATAATGTGCCAAAATTCAAGTTATGACCTCTCATCAAAAATTATTTTTAGTGATCTATCAGATGACAGCTCCATTAGGTTCTACTTGACTTTTGTTGATAGCAATGAATTGGAAACTACTTGACTTGCAAACATTTATTAGCCAGTCATGAGAGCCATTTACCGTCTCTATACTTTCAAGGGTTTCTGCTCAGATGCTTTTTACCACCTGTGGGAATGCATCTTAGTAAGACTGAAGAGAAAAGCCATTCCTTGCTAAGTGAGAAAACGGTGTAAAAGGGAATATGAGAAAGAAGCCAGCAGGACAACTTTCTCAGTGGTTCTCAGGCAGATCCGCTTCGTGAAATGGTTCACACCGAGGTTGAGGATCTGGAAATTGATTCTCCTACAGCTATCACCACCTACCTACCACTTGGAAAGCCTTTGTAGATTCTTTTGGAATAAGCATGCTTCAGTTTGAAGACAACTGTATTAACTCATGCTTTCACCACTTTTAAACGAATCCTTCAGACTTCTGCCCCATCAATACACCCTGTACGTCAATCACCAACAACGTGTTGGGCATTTTTCTAAGTACTGGAGATACAACAGCAAAGAAAAGTGACTAAATTCTACCCTTTACACTAGTGGACAAGAAAGACAATAAATTACCAGAATTTGACTTCATTTTATATTGGGCACATTGGGACATGACAGAGTCAGAAAGAGAAAGCTCAGGCCATTGCTGACCCTGGAACGTGGCTGCTTGTAGCTGCAAGGACAGGGTACTGTGGCCTCTGTCCTCAGTCTCCCCTGCACCAAGCAGGACATCAGACACATAACAGACTGCCCATACGTATTTGCCCAATTAAATGAGTGATGTCGGAAGTCAAAGAAAATTGTATTTATCTTTCCAAAGTGTTCAATACAATTGTCTTTATTAACTGAGGACTACTATAAAGTCATTCATAAAATAGTAGTATCTTTAGATCCAGAAAGAAACTTAGGGATCACCCAATCCCATTTCTACTTTTCTTGAAGAAAAAGAAATGAAGCCTGGGAAGGCGACATGACTTATCAACATCATGAATTGAGTCCGTGATTGATTAATCCTGTATTCATGGCTAGTGGGAAATTTTTAGGTTCCTTCAATCCAGGCAAATTCTGCCTCCAGTGTCCTTTCATCCAGCCCCAGTTTGACAACTACCACTAAGAAATGTCCCTGACCTGTAGCTGCGTAATCTTCCAACAAAGCCCTACTCATCTATATAAAAAGTGAAATAACAAAATACTTCTTTCTCCCTCTATTTCATGAATTCCCTTGGAATTCACAGGACCCACATATCATAAAGGCAACAGAGGGTCAGTTGGGTTATTCGGAGTGGCTACGCCTACAACCCAAAATGTGGTTTTGTGTTTTCAGCTTGGAGAGTTATGAAAAGAATTTTTACTGAATGGGAGTCTTCCACAGTTTCACTGTGAATTTAATATCTGTGGTGCCCAAAGGCCAAATTTCCCATAAACGGTTAGCAGGATTATTGGTCGGGAAGGTTCCTTAGGCAGAGAAATACCAGTCCCAGTGGAAATGCAGCTGCTTCTCTTCTGAGGCCTTTGGGGTAAGTCCTTGGAGTGACCGCTGCCTCTACCAGAGGGAAGTCCCTGATGGCCAAATAAAGAGGTTCCAAGTAAAAGAAAGAAAGCGCTGTTTAATTACACTGGCACAAATGGAAACCAAATGAGTAAATAGCGAGCCTCTGAGAGGAGAATTTGTTGGTTTGATTTCTGAGTCAGCCTCCCCCGGTTTCACTTTGCATTTCTGTGGCATTGGGTTGAGGTGATGTGCTGTGAGAAGTTTCTGCTGATGGCCTTCAAATAAGAAACCCTGGAGACCACACTCAGGGGTGAGGACAAAGGATCCCAGGAGATAACATTTCATAGCTGTCTTTGACCTCCACAGATGACTCCCAGAGAGTCAACTCTATCCCTGAGCTAGACTTCTCACTCCCTTCTGGGTGATCTACCAAGTCCCAAAGACACCTCACTACCAAGTCCCCAAGACACCTCAAATCTAGTCTTGATGCCTCTATCCTTGAAACCACTTCTCCCGTTTTCTCTTGTTCAGCAAACAGCCCTACCCTATCTCCAGGCGCCCGTCTGTAGCATGGCACTGCTTCAAATTTAGTCAGCACTGGGTCCTGTCACTTCTGTCTTCAAGCAAATGTCACACCACTCTGCATCTCAGCAGGCCTGGGACCAGTGCCTTCGTGGAGTCATCAATTCCTACCAGGGCTGATGTAAAATCCTCCGACCAGAGACCCAGCTTCCACTTTGGTTCATCCTCCACAGTGTCTCTTCCTCATGGTCTTTCAAAAACGAAACCCATTTACCCACCCTTCCACCCTTTAACATCCTTCAGTGGTTCCGGCAACAGAGGCATCTATGAAAGTGGATAAAGCCTGTAAGTCCAGACACCTGAGCAGGAAGTCTCGCTCTGCGATGCATCTTGGGCAAGTCACCTTGCCTGTCTGAGCCTCCATTTCCTCATCTGTAAAGTCAGATATTTTGAACTAGGGCAATGAGTTTAAAACTTTTTAGTCTGGGACTAACAGTAAGGAATACATTTAAACCACAAAACACACACATGCATAAGCGCACACATACCAAAATGCACACAGCAAAAGCACATGTGTGTACATACAGACCACACATATGTACAGGCTCCCACACTACACACAGACACGTGCGTACACACAAATCATATTGCAAAACACAGTTTACCAATAGGATACATAGCCTTTTTATGTGTGACGTACTCTGATACTTTCTGGTTTTGTCTATCTTATTCCATTTTTAAATTCTTAATGAATAAAATAATACTGGTTGTGACCCACAAAATTGATTTGAGGACTCACTGGGAGGCTGTGGCCTGGTTCTGAGAAACACTGAACTACATGATTTCTTCAGTTCCTTCTACCAATTTAGACTAGTAATTGTAGGCTCTATGTTTAGAGTCACGCAACAAATTTCTATAGCATACATTTCTATACTTTAGGGTTTTTGAATATATATTGATTATTGTTACGTAAAAAGATATTTTTAAAAATCTGTAAATTAATTTTTAATTTTTTAAGAGACTACCTGGTCATTGAAGAAATTATTGGAAGTTCAAGAAGCAAAATGAATTTTTTTTAAAATTCATACCTATCTCTCACTTTGGCGATAACTATTGGGCAGATGAATGCATCAGCCTGTGCCCCTCACCTTTTCTCTCTGCAAGCATGCACATGCTTTTTCTCCTCAACGCAATCTTTCAACAGAATGATGTTTTCTCTCAACACTATGTCACGAGCTTCTTTCTGCATCAATAAAAGAAATACCAACTTCTAAAAGAACAGATTTAACATGTTCCTGTCACAGAGCAATAAAATTAGAATCAGCATGAGGAGACAAGGAAAAATACAGTTGGAATTTTAAAGACATCATTCAAAATAACCAAAGCTCTACAAATCCAGAATTGTAAGATGCAACAAATGTATTTCTATGAAAATTTACAGTCTTAAATGTATTTATTAGTAAATAAATCTTTAGTAAATAAGAAAGATTGAAAATAAATAATCTGATTTTTCAAATCTGAGTAATAGTCATATGGATATTTATTACATATTATATATGGAGGGGGTTTTTGTTTGTTTTTATGGGTGTTTAAGATATCTTATGATTAATGTTTCAGGTACACAGCATTATACTTTAATATTTGTCTACACTACAAAGTTGTTAAAACTTTTTAATAAAAATAAATGAGCTAATTCAGGAAGAATTTGATTCAAAGTAAACTCAAAGAAATCAGGAAAAAATAAATAAATACAAAAGCAGAAATTAATGATCATCAATAAAACTAAAAGCCAGTTCTTTGAAAAGACAAATGAATCACGACCAATAAATGAATATTGCCCAAGAAAAGAGAGAGAAGCCATAAATTAAGCACAGCTTTGGGAGTAAAGGGGAAGACATAATGCAGTAGAAAAATTTAAAAATATAAGAGAACCTTGTAAGTTTGAAAAGCATAAATTAAAAAAATAAATTTAGAGAGAAATGAAAGACTTGAGTAAACCAGTAACTATTTAAAAACTTGAATAAGTTGCAGGGGGGAAGCATTTTCCCATCTCTTCTCACAAATAACACCATATGAATTCATTGGAAGATTTTAACAAACATTCAATAGGTTATTCTTATTCAATACAACCATCACAGAAAAAAGAATTTTATTTGTGTTTGTTCTGTTACCATTTATCCCCTTTACGCCCTCTTCCAGCTCCACTCACGCCACCATGCTGTTTGTTGTCCGTGTCCACGAGTCCTTTCACAAAAAAAGAACTTTTCAAAAAAGGAAAGTTATCAAGTTATTTTCTGAGACAAAACTCTCTTAGCTTGAGTTCCTCTGAAAACAGAGCCTGAGCCACAGGCTTGCATGTAGCTAGTTTATTTGGAGTGATCCCCAGAAGCAGAAGTGAGGGACAGAGGTTGAAGGAGAGAAGGAGGAAAGCTAATAGAAGGATGCATCACGGAACTAGCCTCCATTAAGGGAGACTGGGACCTTCTGAAAGGGCTTATTAATTTCATAAGGCCTGTCAGCCTGGGGAAGAAAGGAGAGTGCACAGGATCTCCTGAGTGCCTTGGCCAAGGCCTCCCAGGGGCAGGCCTTGGCAGCCTCACCCCCAGCATTTTCTGGTGCATTTGTGTAAGTGCAGAGTGGGTTTTGCCGGCATCTCATGCCTGTGCATTGGGGGAGCCCTGGGAAGGACGCGAGAGGAGTGTGAGACAGAGAAAAAGCACAGTCAGGTGGTGCCCGTCCAAAGCCAGGGACAAAGCCAGTGTGTGTGGGAGTAGGAGGCAGGGCTGGGAAGAATTTTAAACCACGCTCAGGAGATGTCTGATACAAAAAAACAAAAACATGTTTTGATTTTTGCTACCAAAGCTAGATCAAAACTACACAAGAGAAGGAATCTATGGGCCACTCTCACTTATATACATAGTTACAGAAGTGCTACATAAAATAGAAGCAAGTCAAGAACGGTTTATCTCAGAGATGCCAGATTTCACCATTAGAAACACCCTTCAGCGTGACTTAACACACTAACAAATTAAAAAATAAAAACAAAATGTAATCATTTACATAGATGCAAAGAAATCATTTGAAAGTCACTAAACGCAAATTTTTTTACATCTCTTAACAAACTAAAACTGCAAAGAAACGTCCTTATACCAGTAAAGGCTACCAAACAGTCACACCAGCACCAAAAAAAGGTGAAGAAACATATTCCCATTAAAACCAGATGGTATCAAGGTGCTGCTATGACATTGCTAGTAAACAAAAAGAAGTTCTAGAAACAAACCCTGTTGACCTCACGCTTGTGGTCAACAAGGGCACCAAGACAACCCAATGGGGAAAATTAGTCTCTTCAATAGGAGTTGGGACAATTGGATGGCCACAGGCAAAAGAGTAAAGTAATATTCTCTACTTCATATCATGTTTAAAAATAAATTCAAAATGGATCAAAGACGTGAATGTAAGAGCTAAAATTATAAAACTCTTAAAAGAAAACATAGGTACAAATCACCTTGGATTAGGCAATGGTTTCTTAGATGTGACACCAAAATCATAAGCAACAATCAAAATTTAAAACTTCTGTGCTTCAAAGAATACCATCAAGATAGTGGAAATACAACCCACAGAATGGGAGAAAAATTTTGCAAACCATGTATCTTATAAGAGACTTGTATCTAAAAAATATAAAAGCTCTGGCCTATGTGGCTCAGTTGGTTGGAGC
This sequence comes from Micronycteris hirsuta, assembly GCA_004026765.1. Classification (NCBI taxonomy): domain Eukaryota; kingdom Metazoa; phylum Chordata; class Mammalia; order Chiroptera; family Phyllostomidae; genus Micronycteris; species Micronycteris hirsuta. The sequence goes on along the minus strand of PVJI01003918.1, from coordinate 17,449 downwards.
ATCATCCCATAACCAAAAGGTTGTGCATTTGATCCCTGGTCCCAGTGCATGTGATCCCAGGCCCAGGCATGTATGGGAGGCAACCAATTTCTCTCTCACATGGATGTTTCTCTCCCTTCTATTCTCTCTCTCTTTTTTTTTAAAGCAATAATTATCAGCTTCCAGCAAAGATGGTAACTAAGGCAGACATGGCTCACCTCTTTGCACAACCACATCAAAATTACAACTAAAATATAGAACAACCATCACTCAAAAATGTCAGAAATTGAGTTGAATGAAAGTCTGACAACTACGGAATTGAAGAAACCACATCCATCCAGAATGGCAGGTAGGAGGGGCGCAGATGCTGAATGGACAGGTCTAACACCCAGGTGGATAAAAGTTCAGGAGGGATATCTCTGGATCAAGGAGTCCCAGACCCACACCAGGTCCCCCAGCCCAGGATTCCAGTGCAAGGAATGTAAGTCCCCACAACTTCTGGTTGCGAAAACCAGCGGGGATTGAATCAGTGGAGGAGGCTGCTGGAGCCCTAAGCATTTCCTCTTGGGGAACCCACACACGGACTCACCTACTCAGACTTGTCCCCTTCTCAGCTCCAGCACCAGGACAGCAGCTTGAAGGGCATCAGTGGTATACAGGGAGAAATTAAATCGTCTGCACTCGGGCAAACAGAGGCCATTGTCCCTTTGCTGAGCCCTCCCCCTACAGAGCCGGTAGGCTGGTGCCATATCTGAAACTCCATTAACCTATCTAACACGGTGTCTCCACCTTGGAGGTCCACAGAGGCTCTACCCCACCCAACTTACAGACCCACCCAAGCTGCTTTTCCATAAGAATGGCTGGTCTTGGCTCCTAAATCCTATCAAAAAAGCAACAGCTGGCTTCAGTGAGCCCTAGTGGCAGCCAGATTAGAGTCACAGCTCGACGTCACCTGGTCATCTCTAAGCCCAGCACAAGTAGCAGCCATCTTAGACTGCTTTATAGCTCAGGCAGGGTGTCCTGAGCAAAATACAGGTTGGGGCTGACCTCGGCCTGCACCACCCAAGAAACCCCAGAACCTGCTCACCCCATGGACAGCTACAGACCACGTTGGAGCACCACCACTCTGCCGCTGCACAGCTGATCCTCCAGAGAGCAGAGGTTGATGATGGTCAAGTGGTCACAGCCAGTCCTTGCAGCTGACTGGCCTAGGTAAATCCCTCCCATTGATCTGCCAACAGCAACCAAGGCTTAACTACAAGAGGAGGGTATACTCAGCCCACACAAAGGGAGCATCTCAAGTACCTAAGGGGAGGTTATGCCACTGGACCCTACAGGGCACCTACTCCATTAGGCCACACTACCAAGACATGGAGTCAAAGCAGCTCTACCTAATACATAGAAACAAACACAGGGAGGCTGCCAAAATGAGGAGACAAAGAAACGTGGCCCAAATGAAAAAACATATCAAAACTCCAGAAAAAGAGCTAAACAAAATGGAGATAAGCAACCTGTCGGAGGCAGAGTTCAAAACACTGTTTATAAGGATGCTGAAGAAACTTAGTGAGGACCTCAGCAGCATAAAAAAGATACAGTCAGAAACAAAGGGTACACTAATTGAAATAAAGAACAATTTATAGGGAAACAACAGTAGAATGAGTGAAGCCAAGAATCAAATCAATAATATAGAACATCAGGAAGCAAAACATAACCACACAGAACAACAAAAAGAAAAAAGAATTCAAAAAATGAGGATGATATAAACAGCCTCTGGGGCAACTTTAAGAAGTCCAACATTCACCTCATAGGGGTGCCAGAAGGAGAAGAGGAAGAGGAAGAATTTAGAAATCTATGTGAAAAAATAGTGAAAGAAAACTTTCCTAATTTGGTGAAAGAAATAGACATGCAAGTCCAGGAAGCACAGAGAGTCCCATTTATGATGGAAGGAAAGAGACCCACTCCAAGACAGATTGTTATTAAAAGGCCAGAGGTTAAAGATAAAGAGAGACTCTAAAAAGCAAGAGAAAAGAAGTTAATTACCAGAAGGTTGCCAGATTTGGGACTGGGATGGGGGGTGGGGGGGAGTGGGGGGGCAGTGCGGTGAGAGGGAGAATGCATAAAAAGGTGAGGGGATTAAGAAGTACAAATAGGTAGTTACAGAGTAGCCATGGGGATGTAAAGTACAGTATAGGAAATGGAGTCGCCAAAGAACTTATACACATAGACATGAACCAATGACCAATGGTGGGGGGATTGCCTGAGCAAGTGGGGGGCACTGAGTGGAGGTGGGCAAAGGGGGGAAAAATCAGAACAACTGTATTAGCATAGTCGACAAAAGATAATTTTTTTAAAAAGTAATGAAAATATCTCCTGAGGATAAATATATATATATTTATATACAATATACATATTACAACTCAATCCTAAAAAGACAATCCAATTTAAAAATGGGCAAAGGATCTGAATAGACATTCTTCCAAAGAAGATAAGTAAGTAGTCAATCAGTACATAAAAAGATGCTCAGCATCATTAGCCATTAAGGAAATAAAAATGAAAACCACAATGAGATACTATTGTGGTGGCCAAAAAGTTTGTTTGTTTGTTTTTTCCATAAGATGGCTCTAGCAGCGCTTAGTTGTCTTTAACTTCATTCAAAACAATTTTGTTAGATTGTATTGTGACAACTGTCATATCAGTGTACATTTTTTTAAAGACTTTATTTATTTTTAGAGAGAGGGGAAGGGAGGGAGAAAGTGAGGGAGAAAAACAGCAATGTGTGGTTGCTTCTCACGTGGCCCCCACCGGAGGCCTGGCAACCCAGGCATGTGCCCTGACTGGGAATCGAACCGGGGCCCTTCGATTCCCAGCCCTCGCTCAATCCACTGAGCTACACTAGCCAGGGCTCAGTGTACATTTTTAAAAACTTGTCAAAATTGGTGAATTTTTGTGTAGCAATTTTAATATTGAAGGTGAAAGAAAATAAGACCAAGAATCTTTTAAAAGGTTGCCAACAGGGAGGTGCAGGAGAGGAGAGAAAGAGAATGACAAGGAAGACTAGAAGTGCTTGTATTCAATACGTAAACACAAATTGTTATTTGTTTACGATGTCACTGTCTATGTAGAAAAGTTGACTCTTCAGACAAACTCTTTAAATGTTGCTGAATCCAAGGTTAACACACCAAAGTATATAGCAGTCTGTAGTAGGCTGAATAATGTTCCCAATGGCGTCAGGTCCTAATCCTTGGATTCTAGTAAGTATTGCCTTATTTCAAAAAAGGATCATTGCAGATGTGATTAATTTAAGGATCTTGAGATGAGGAGATCATCCTGAACTCTCTGGATAGACCTTAAACAGAATCCTATGTCTCACAAGAGGGAGAGCACACACACACACACACACACACACACACACATACACACAGAGGAAGGCAACGTGAAGACAGAGAGGGATTTAAAGCTTGACCTTGAAAATTGAATCGATGTAGCACCAAACCAAGAAATACAGGCAGCCACCAGAAGCTGGTAGAGGCAAGGAAGGTATTTTCCTCTAGACCTTCCAGAGAGAGTACGATTGTGCCAACACCTTGATTTAGGCTGAGTGAGATTGATTTTGTACTCTGGACTCTGGAACTGTATGAGAATAAATTTGTTGTTTTAAGCCATCAAGTTTTTGGGGTTTTTTTTAACTTACCGATTTTTAGAGAGAGAGGAAGGGAGAGAGAGAAACACTGATTTGTTGTTTCAATTATTTTTGCACTCATTGGTTGATTCTTGTATGTGCCTTAGCCAGGAATTGAACCTACAACTTTGGTGTATCAGACATCGCTCCTACCAACTGAGCTACCATTCCAGGGCCGTAAGCCATCAAGCTTTTAGAATCTGTTATAGCAACCTTTGGAAACTAATGCATAGTCCTACAGTACCTATCAGAAGAATCTAAATCAAAGACATAATGAACAAAAGTTTCTACTCACAATTGAGATAAACACTTTAGGTTTTCTGACCTTTTACCTGCCCTCTTCCTGACTTAAAATAGCCCTGATCTTGAGTTTCCCTGCATTCTTCCTCCAACCCTCTCTGGACAGACTCTGCTTTAGACATCACAGTTGCCCTGTTGGAGTAAAGCACCTGAAAACGGTGGTCACTGCATTAAGCAGGACAGTGTTCCCCAATCTGAAAAGAACATATATGCATGGCCCACGGACATGGCTCATGGTGTGGGGATTGCCTGAGGGAGTGGGTGGGGGGCTGGTTGGAGGGGAGCAAGGGGGGAAAATTGGGATAACTATAACAGCATAATCAATAAAATTTAATTTAAATAGAAATATAAATTTAAGAATCTGGAAAAATAAAGTAAAGTAAAATAAAATAAAAGTAGCTACCTCTACTCAGGTCCAGCCAACTATTACCCTGAAGGATTGTGGCCCAGAATTGCTGAATGTTTCTATTTTCCAAGAGAAGCTATAACCTCAGATAATTATGTAAAACTGCCCAGTTTTTAATGTTGGCAATGAATTCAAATTAGCTGTGGGAGTTCAACAAAGCACACCTACCACAGAGCCATGAGACGCCCGAGCCGCAGGAGACTCACAAGTCACCTGCTGTGGTCCCTGCCTTAGATCTTGCAAGAAGCAAATTAATGATAAATGAAGAAAAGTAAAGTTGTACTGCTACATACTAAGTCATAAAGTTAGGAAGCTCATTAACCCCCATGGCTTGAGTTAGGTGGAGAATAAAAATAAGCTTCCCCTAAAGTCTTGCTAAATTCACGGAAAACATAACTGCAGTCAGAGAGGTGGGGGTCACTCAGGGATGCCAGGCACACTCCTTGTGCTTGAGAAGGACAAGCAGGCTGTTGACAGCACAGCCCTTGGTGACCCCATCAGAACCGTGGTAAGGAATGGCCCCACAGGGCCATGATGATGTCACTTGTCAACTCAGAACCAGACTCTCCCTAGGATCAGGGTTGGAATGGCAGACAGGAAAAGCAGAACTAGATTCGGTTTGCTTGATCTCTCAGCCAGCCTTCAGTTTCCTCATTCATACAACAAAGGGGGTGAGCCCGAGACAGCTCTCCAGCCCCTTCCACTCTGGGATGCGGTGGGGTGATCTGAATTCCCTTCTGCTCCCCTGCTGTGACACAGTGTTTTTTTCTGAATGGCAGGAGCAAGCAACACCTCTATGGCTTGATGAAGAGCTGTCGCCTCAACCAGTCAGCTCTCACAATGAGCATCTTGGGGGGAAAAACTGTCAGAAGTTCCTCTTCATAACCAATGAGTGAAGTTTGGCAAGACAGAGTGACTAGACTAAAGGGAGTCATCTGTTTGGGTTCTTTTGTTTTTGTTTTCCAGCATCCTTCCTCTTATTAAAATGAGGGAGACAGCTGCAGGAAAAAGTCCTGCTCTAGCAGAGTAAATAACACTCATTTTTCATTCAACCACTCACTCCCGTTCCTACTGAGGCCCTGCAATTCCCCTGAACCCCATTCCTAAGAACCCCTGAATACCATGTCCCATGTCACAAGGGTGATCATGCCACTGCCCTGCCTGAATCACTTTTCAGGACCATCGAGACACAATACAACTTAGCATGGAGTTTAAAGAGCTTTATGGTTTGGGTTCGACTTTATTCTGCAGTCTCACACCTGCCCATTTCCTCTACACATCGTCTTGGTAGTTATTTTTGTCATTCCATATAATCTGTAGTTCCTTGAATGTTTTACTCTCCTCACAACTTTTAACCTTTGAACACTTCTTGTTCTAGGAAAGAAAACATCCTTCTCTCTTCACTCACTTGCTGAACTCAACTTCGCTCAGAAATAATGCCTCTTCTTAGAAGCCTTCTTTGATTGCTCCAAGTTGAGTTGGGTATGTTTTATGAGACAACATAGTATTATTAACTCAGAACACAGAACATGGAGCCAAACTGCCAGGGTTCAAATCCTGACTGTACCACCCAGCCTGTGGGAGTTCCTCAAGGTCAAGGACTTCCCCTGGATAACTGAGACAATGCTTGGCACATAGTAGGTACTCAGGAAACTTACAATGAAAAAATGTGCACAAATGTTGCCTGGTGAAGATCTTGTGAAAGGCATAAGAGGCTTTCTTTACTGTCTATGCTAGGCTTAGAATCCCCACACCAAGACCTCAAATTTTCTCCATGAGCTGAGAGGACACTCTCCAGAGACATGTATCAGACATTGCTGAAGGCCCCAGATGAGAACCAAATGCACTTGTTTTCCTGCAGTGCACCCCCAACACTTCTTCTCATTCCACAGCCCTCCCGGCTGGCTTCTGCAGAGCCGGCCCTTCCTACCTGACCTCAACAGTGAGCGCCCCAACCCCCTTAGCAAGTGAGGAAGGTCAAGGGGTGGGCTGCAGGATTTCCAGATACGCATCAAGGATCGTTTACATTTCCCAGAAACTTTCAACCAAAAATTAATTATTGAAAACCTACTATCTGCCCAGGACCAAGCTAAATGTCTCGGTCAATCCAAGTTTTACATTACGGGATGGTATACAAATACTGGAATCTTTTAATAAAAACAATATAAAATGATGAGTACAAATTTCAGAACAGAATCTTGGAAGGGCATGGTTAAAGTGAAGGACCTTGAGCTTAAACTGCATTAGCTTCTCATAAATCTGCCTCTAACCTGAGGATTTTTAAACCTATTTTGTGCCACTTGATAGTCTGCTAAAAGCTATGGATCTCTTCTAGGATTTTAAATGCATAAAATAAAATATATAGCATTACAAAAGAAACTATATTGAGATACAATTAGGAAATGTATGCTAAAAGCAACTTTGTGGTACAGAAATCTGGTGTTCTTTTTTAAAAAAATTTTTCTGTATTTTTTCCGTTACCATTTATCCCCACTATACCCTCTTCCACCTCCCCCTCCCCACTCCGCCTCTCAACCACCACACTGTTGTCCGAATGCATGAGTTCTTTTTCTTTTTTGTTCAGTCTCTCCACCCCCCACCCAACACCCCCAAAACGACCTCCCTCCCGAGCTGTCAGCCTGCTCTCGATGGTGTTTTTTTTTGTTGTTGTTAACACATTCAATATCAAGATCTTGCAACAGGTCAAATAACCAGTGCTTTCCCTTCTTTAGAAGAAATTCCCTACTGTGAGCTGGGCAACTACCTTGTCTCAGTAACTAGGGTATCCACATGCCTTCCTGGGCGCCTCCTCCATGCACCGGCTGAACACACTCCAGTGTTCGTACCTGGGCCAGCCAGCTTGTGGGTCCTCTCACTCTGTCTCGTCCCCAGTATTGGTGGCACCAGCTTGAGAGTTTGAGCCATGATCACATGCACCCACACATATGTTCTCCAGCTCTCTTCCTTATTCAACCATCCACACATAGTAAGATCGCACGTTCGTCCGGAGGTTGGCGCAGCATACTGAGAGGCAGAGGGGGAAATAAGGCAAGAGCTGCCCTCCGCGATCTGGGTTTTGCTAATTAGGTGATCTAAGCAGCCACTCTGAAGCAAATCTCCAAAATGAGCATAAGGAATATTCCTGCCCTGTAGGGCTGCTCTGCATATGGGAAGATATGTTAAGTACTTTAAAAACTAAAAATTTCCATGAAAAAAGTCATTTAATTTGCCTTCCTGAGAAAGGAAAAGAGAACACTGAATTCAGTGATGCTTCTAGCTATTCATTCTCTCCATATTGTGAAAAGTGCTTTAAAATCCATCGCCTGCTGCATGACACACAATAGAGCAAGCAGGGGCTCTGGGTTCTGAGTCCGCGGTTTTTCTGCAGGGCAGCTAAGCGCAGGGTCCGTGGGGAGCCTGACTTCCTGTTCAGGAGGCAAGGGCGCGGGGTACGATGTGCGCGGCTCCTATTCCTCTGCTCCGGGTCCCCCAAATCCAGTCGTCCTCTTTCCTTCGTGGCTTCAGTGCTCCTCCACACCACCGATCCATCTGTTAAGACAAGAGGAGGCCTGTCCCTGCTCCTGAAGGCCTCCGTCCCTGGGCTGAGGTCCAGCTGTTAGCGGCAGAGGGAAAGCAGCGTTCATTGCCTCCTAAGTCTGTACGCCTCTGCACAGGATCCTCACCAAGCAATTCGTGCACACCTTCAAAATTTCCCGTGTGCCTGCTGCACCGCAGGCACTATGGCAGACCATTTGGGGGTACAGAGTTGACCCAGGTAACGCCAGTCCCTAACCATAAGGACTTCCAGCTGGTCAATGGTAGAGTCAGGATTTGAACCCAGGCAGGCCATGAACTTTATATTGAAAGGGTTCTCAAAGTTCACTGGGTCCAATCCACCCATTTTACAAATGAAAATGCTGTCTCAGTATTTGCTAGGTGCCAGGCAATATTCTAAGGGCTTTAAAAATGTGAGGCTCTGGCTGGCGTGGCTCATTTGGTTGGAGGGTTATCCAAAAGGTCACCGGTTTGACTCCCAGTCAGGGCACATCCCTAGGTTGCGGGTTCAGTCCCCGGTTTGGGCACATGTGAGAGGCAACTGATCGATGTTTCTATCTCATATCCATGTTTCTCTCCCTCTCTCTCTTCCTCTCTCTAAAATCAATAAGCATGTCCTCAGGTGAGGATAAAAAATATGTGAGGTAGTTTCAAAGCAAAAAACGAAGGCAAGGAACTTGATTAAAATCACATAGCCAGGCATAGATGGTGGAGCTGGGGTTCAAACTCAGAAATTCTGGCTTCAGCATTCACACCCTCAACCTATCTTACTTAACAAGTAAAGTGTAGGCTACCACTGGGAGCTGCAGGCCTCAGGTGCCTCTGCAGGAAGCCCCCACCACAGCCACCCTCCAGCAGGCCAGTCAGGCTGGGCCTTGAGCCAGAAGGCAGAGAGGCTGTCAGTGACAACCCAGGGACCAAACAAGAGAGGAGTTATTCTCTCCTGCTCTTCCCAGCTTTTAGTCAGCCTGAGAGTGTGGTTCCCCAGCATGCCCCAAATCACACAGAAAAGCCTGAGACACAACGGGGACTATGCAAATAGCTCCCCATCCATCCAGGTGAGCCCTCTCCACTCCTCTTTTGCACATCCTGCAGGCTCCTTTGCCCTTCACCTGACCTTGAGGGAACAAATCATCAGTCTCCAATTAGGCTGACAGTTGAGTGGAGGAACCTCAACAGATGGGTTGAGGCAGGTCTGCTGATGAGATTTGGGGGCTCATGAAATATGGTGTCAAAAGCCCCTTCCAGGGGGCTCCGAGGCAAAGCACTCCAGTGAGCCCTGGGCCAGGCAGGCCTGTGGATTCCAGACAGAGGCCTTGAGCCTGCCAGCCCTGAGTCTTTGCTGCAGAAACACTCTCTTCTCCCCATCAGTACATTTTTTCAGCTTCTTCCTGATGCTGGAGAACAGACTCTGGTTTCCTCTGCACAGATGTTTCCAGGTCCCAGCTGCGTCAGCCTCAGCCCCTCTCGCACTCCTGCGATACAAGGAACCTGGTCTGTAAAGTCCTCTGATGCTGCTGCTTTGGGGACCTCTCAGTTGCTGTTAGGCCATCATTTGTCCCATATTTATGGTTCATCTACTGTGTGCCAAGCATCGTGCTTGATGCCTGGGATCAAGTGGTGAATAAGGCAAATACGGCCCCTGCTCATAAGGAAGCTGTAGTGCAGGGGCAGTGCAGGAAGTCCGGACAAGAACTAGCAATCATGGGAATAGGAAACCTAGGCTCGTCTGGGTGGTCAAGAAAGGCTTCCTGGAGGAAGAAATATCTAATCTGAGGTCTGAAGGGCTAGTGGGGTTTAACTGAGCAGAAGTTAAAAGAAGGAAGGACCACTAAGTAGAATAGTATTGAAGTGGAGAGAGGGACATAGGCGGGGCCATCATGAGACGAAATGCTTGGCTTTCGAGGGATGAAAACTGTGAAAAGCGTGAGGGGTAGGTAGGGTGGCGATGGAATGTGAGAAAGGCTGGAGAGATTACCAAGGGCTTGTACGCCAAGGTAGCCATTGGATTTATGAAGTCAATGGCAACCGTTACTAGGATTTATGTAAGCAAGAGTGTCTGGCTGACCCCTCACCACACCACAAGCCATGATTCAGGTCTAGAAGTGACCTGACCCTTCCGCTCATGGCACCTCCTTGGAAAGGCCTTCCCCGAGCGCCTTAGCGTACACGATGAGGACGGACAGAGCTCTGATTTGAGTGAAGGTTGATAATTTTGATTGACCTAGACCATGATTGATAAATTACAGGATCCTGGCTGGGCTGAATCCTGTCAACAAAAAGAAAACTGAATCTTTGTACCTTTAAGAAAGAGTCTTTTCCTTTCCTCACTTCTAACAGGGAATTCAACAGGGCTCAATCAGTCACAGCTCTTGGAGACCATGAAGGCTTCCAACTTCCAATCAGCGGAGGGAGGCTCTTCACTCAAACCAGTTCCACAAGGTCAGGGACTGCCTGGTCCCCGTGCAGCAGCAGACAGCAGAGGGAACCAAAGCCTGGCCTTTGAGGAAGGAGCCTGAGGAGAATGTGGGCATTTCACATAAAAGGATAAACTGGAACTTTCATTTTCTCTTGGCCTTGGGGCAGGTATGAACAGCAACACCAAAACAGTGAGACTTTTCACCAGAAACAGGTGATTTTCACAAATAAACCACCCTGAGAGTCTCATTACTCAAGTTAATGGTTTAAAAACCCCACGGGGCTTAGCATAACCCTGAGAGAAGTGAGAAAAGGGGAGACGGTGAGCTCATCCCAGGTGGGGACCGTGCTGCAGGAAGCCTGGTGCAGCCTTCTGTCAGGGGGGCACTCATTTTGGAAACCAAAATAAAGAAGAGGCATCAACAGAGTTGGTGCGAGAAAGCCAGTTACCTCGCGAACAAGGAAACTAAAAACCCCACAAATGTGAGCTGTGGCTCTCGGAGCACAGCAGGGCGAGTGGAATTTCCTCTTGCTGTTCAGGAATGAGGGGCTCTCCTGACCAGGCAGGAAACAAGCATTCGTCGCCAGCACGCTCTGTTTCTGCCCATGCCCAGCTCCACACCCAGAGGCCCTCAGGAAGGAACGAGAGCCTAATGCTCAAAAGTTCCCATGCAACTTACCTTTGAAAGGCCACTTTGAGAAGACTGATGAAAACTTGACAAATGTAAATATTAGTAATGTCTTGAATGATGAGCTCTTCTCATGCAAGAAACTAGCGGTTATTTTACAGATGTGTATAAAATAAAAACTGTCCAATGGAAGCATATTGTGCCATCTCTAACACCACAACTCAAGTGCCCAGGTGAGTGGTCCACCCAGCTGTGGGACAAATGATAGCCTGTGAGCCACTGTGAGGTCCCAAAAGCAGGAGCAGAGTCAGGGGTCTTTTCAGACCAAGTTCCCTGTACTGAAGGTTCTGGGCTCAGAGAGGGGAGTTTTTCATGATGCAAACGAGACTCACAAGGACTAGCATGGACCAGCTTGGACTAAGTCCGGCTTCTAAAGTAAGTTCATCAGCCAAGGGACTCTCCTGGTAATCAGTGAAAATGATAAATGGGCTGGGAAATTGACCATTACATGGGGAGGCTACGGAGACTGAGTTAGTGTTATGTTCTGGAGAAAGAGGTTGAAGAAGAAATGTCTGGGGAAGCTGGCAGACCTTTGGGGGAGGAGATGGTCACAAGATATACAAAAAGTCATGTGAAAAGTGGTGAGCAGGGTCTTTTTAAATCCACAAGGAAAAAAATAAGAATACACTTAACCAGCCATTCAGTCCTCCAACCCATTTTGCACGTTCCCTTCCCCCAACTACTACCCTCTGCTCACTACTTTGAAAACTTTGAGGTTCATGTGTGTTTCAAGACAACCTATACTCAACTCATTCCGTGGTTTTATTTCTGTAGCTATCGTTTTTCAAAATGGCTGCCAAACCATTGACCACTGTTTAACGAATATAAAATCATTAATAAAATATAAAACTTCATAGGAGTAAACACATTATCTTAACTATCACTTCTGTTCTTAAAAATCCCCTTGCTACTTGGGACCCAGGTCATTGGTGCCTTATAAAAAATGAAATAGCTCTAGCTGGTGTGGCTCAGTGGATTGAGTGCCAGACTGTGAACCAAAGGGTCGCTGGTTCGATTCCCAGTCAGGGCACATGCCTGGGTTTCAGGCCAGATCCCTGGTGAGGGGCGCTCAAGACACAACCATACATTGATGTTTCTCTCCCTCCCTTTGTCCCTCCCTTCCCCTCTCTAAAAATAAATAAATAAAATCTTTTAAAAAATAAAATAAACTCACTTCAAACATTTCAAGAACTCTCTGGGCTTCTCTTACATCACATTTGGATTCTAGCCCTCTCGCTCTAGTCTGGTTTTCTAAAATGCCATTCTGTTGCCCCAAAGCTGGAGTCTCCACAGAGCCTCTGGACAGATGACTCAGTTGTCCTGAAACTTGGGTTTTGTTTTTTGTTTCACCCTAGTTCATTCACTATCACATCTTCAGTTTCATATTTTACAGCCAATGGGCAAATCCCACCCAACATTAACTGTCGGCTGCAACACCACCAGGCAGCTCCCCGAAGAAGGCCTAGGAGGGGCAATCAGAAGCACGAGGGCTGGAGGGCTAACATAAAGTCAGAAATACCACATTAGCCTTTGACATAGCTGTGCTTCAGGGGTGACGGCTGAATGGCCCTCCTAAAAGGATTTACGCACCTCCTTGTCCTGGCACCGTTTTGTTCTCATAGCTGTGGGCTCCATCTCAGTACACCTGTAAATCCTGCTGACATCTCAGCTGTGGGAGCCATCCTCTTTGGGAACCACAGGCAGCATAAGAAGCTCAGGATCAGTTCCTTGGTGGCTCAGTACCAGGCTGGTCTTCGAGTTCTGTTCTCACAGGAATGCCCCAGTTGTCTCAGTTCTGCCGTGTTCTGGAAATATATCCCTGCCTTATTCCAAAATGGTCTCCTGTAAAGCCAGTTTTTGCCAATCTCTCTTAGGACGCACTAATCTGAAAGCAGACTTTTTTTTTTTCCCTTTAAGGATGATGACTCCATTTTCCTAAAACAAAAATTAGGACATAAAGTCTGATGACAAATAATTTTCTGACTTGTGTATCAGATTTAGTGGCACCTTTAATAAATTATCTTTGCCCCAGCTGGTGTAGCTCAGTGGATTGAGCGCGGGTTAGGAACCAGAGGGTCCCGGTTTGATTCCCAGTCAGGGCACATGCCTGGGTTGCGGGCCGGGTCCCCAGTGAGGGCCATGTGAGAGGCAACCATACATTGCTTTCTCCCTCCCTTCTCCTCTCTCTAAAAATAAATAAATAAAATCTTTAAAAAAATTATCTTTATTGAAGCAATATCCATACAAAGAAATAAATTCAGCTTTATATATTTATATATGATAAGCTATATAATTTTTAAACACTATAAGTTGCCATTTTCCTTCGAAATATGAGTTTTGTGGCCACCTTTGTCCTATGTATTTATATGTAAACATATTTGCTTCTTGAATTAACTTTATTTCTCTCTGCTATGGGGATATTTTTGCATATAAAAACATGCTCAAGCACTTTAGTTTCTATGGCATTAGAGAAAAATGAAATCTGTTTCCTTTATGAAAAAAAGTAGCCCATTTCTATGTGTGTAGGAATATGCGTCTTCCTGTACAGGGAGGACCAGTGGATTCCTGGCCAAGTTACACAGGCTGGTTTAGCTCAGCAGCCTTTACAATCTAAAGATCTAGGTGGCATTTGTCCCCTCAGTAAAAATAAAGCACAGAACAAGGGCTACAGTCAGTTTCAAATGAGAGAATTTGCATGCTAGTGCTTTGAGAGGAGCTATCAAAATACAAGGCGCATTATTACCCATGGGGAGGGGATTCCAGCTATGCGCCATGGTAAATGTGGTCAGGAGATCAGGGGTAGAGAGCCCTAGGCAGCCCCTGAAGGCCCTGCCTGCCTAGTCCTTAGAGGCAGGAAGGCCCCGCCCCCTGACCCTGGCAGGATGTGAGAGAGACTCAACCTGTCCTTTTCTGCTCCTTGGCGTCCCAGAACTCTGCCCCCCACCTCGAAACCAACCCCTGCGGAGAGAAAGTAAAGTAAAATGATAGCAGTAGAAGAAAGCAATGTGTACTCATTCTCAGGAGCTTGGCCATGTCAATACTGATCCTTTCCTGGGACAGCCGCTTTCTACCTGTAAGTCTGACTGATCTCAACTTCGGAAACAATCCACCTTGGGAAGAATGGGGCAAGATAAGGATCATATATTGCTCCTATAAAAAAAGTGTTTATAATAAGATATATACGTATGATATAGATATAAAACATGGATAAATAGACAGAGATCTATGAAATCAGGAGCTCTGTATTGGTGTCAAGCACGGGCACCTTATACTTCGCAGTTCCTTTCAAGTCTCTGCTGATGGGCTCACCAGAGTGTCTAACTACGTACTTCTCTCCACCAGGCAGTGTGCACCGAAACCAGGACTGCCCTCGCCACAACGCAGCTTAGGGAAAGACTGGCTTTCTCAGCATTTCCCTGGGTACAAAACTTACTGTAAACAATGAACTCTCCCTAGACTATGGCTCTTTCCCTGGGTGTGTGCTCTTCTTTACCTGTGCACACGTTCTTCAGTCACTCCTTTATTTTTTTAAGAGATTTTACTTATTTATAGTTAGAGAGAGGGGGAAGGTAGGAGAAAGAGAGGGAGAGAAACATCAGTCAGTTACCTCTTGCACCTGCCCCAACCACAACCCAGCCATGTGCCCCGACTGGGAATCTAACCAACGACCTTTTGCTTTGCAGGATGATGCTCAACCAACTGAGTCACACCAGTCATGGCCAATCATTCCTTTATTCATTCACCAAATATGTATTTATCTAGAGTTTACGCCAGTTTCAGTCTGGCCTTCTCCACAGGGTCTGTTTGGAAAACGTCTAGAACTCATCACACTGTGCCAAGTAAAAGACATGGCGCGCCATTATCCGATGGCATGAGCTCTTTGGATTATTTTTAAAAGTTAACATAGAAACATATTATAACCCTCAACTAAGTGGTAAGTTCCTGCAGGTCTGAGTCTGTGTTTTTTCGTTCAGTATAATGTGTACAGGAGGCGCACAATAAATGTTTTGTAATAAAAATCTTCCAGATTTCAGCTATTCGTGGGCTCTTTTCTCTCCCCATTCTCCCCCTCCCCAAGTCACAGATCATTATTGTCACATTTTAACCCAAATTCAGGCAGATTTAGATTCTTCTCTCAGTATCTCTCACTTAGGGGCAAGTCTCTTGCATGGAGGACATCCTCACAGAAGTTCAAATAAAGATATTTATTTGATATAAAGGTATGGGAAGTCCGAATGTGGCTCCCTTCATTAGGTGTCCTCCTAAAGAGCAGTGGGGTTTCACTTCCTTGTTATTGTAAAGCTCTCTCCAGTCTTTCAATAAGTGAAGGAGGTCACCAAGGGAGGAACTGAGCGGGATCTAAATAAGGAAGTCTCTGTTTGTCAATATGTACAGTCAGCAGAACTGTCTCCCACAGCCACGAGCAGGGACTGCTGACCTGCACGGGACAGGGGAGGCAGCGAGTCTGGAGCACTGCAGGACTGTAACCCCAGTGCCCCTCCCCCCTGCCACCGGCCAGGCACTCTGCAAAGTTCACTATAGCCACACCACCACTTAACCCTAACAACACTCCCATGAAAGTAGGACTAGTACTACCCCGATTCAACAGATGAGCAAACTGAGACTCGGACTTCCAAGCATAAACCAGACCCCAACGCCACACTGAATGGGTTTTTCTAAAAAACACTGAGGTTCAAGTCCAAGAAATAAAAATGTGTTAAACATGAGCTGAGTATTCTTTATGAGAATGAAGTGATTCTTAAGCTGAGTTTTTAAAAATAGCTCCAGGGGCAATGGGTGAAAATGATAAAGGGATTAAGAAGTACAAATTGCCAGTTATAAAAATGGGGAATATAAAGTACAGCACAGGGAACATGGTTCACAATATCGTAAACTATTCATGGTATTAGGTGGATACTCGGCTTACCGAGGTGACCACTAAGTTATGTAGATGTTGTACACTGAAGCTAATATAATATTGTATGTGAATTATAATTGAAAAATGTTTTTAAAAACTTAAAAAACAAAAACAAAATAAATAAAGTGGCTCCAGATACAATTTGAATTTGCAAGTGTTTCATTTTAATGTGTAAAAAAAGGCTGTGCATATCACAGAATAAAGTAGTTACATGATGCGGCCATGGCCAATTGTGAAAGCTTCACCAAGCACAGGCAGGAAAATAAATTCGCCCAACTGTGCAGGGTCAAACGGTGTTCTAGGTGAGTGACCCTGACTCAGCCAGTGACCACACCTGGCACTCTGGGCTCTGATTGCCTTTATTGTAGACGTGATGGGCAGGGCTGAAGATAACATCCCATTAAGAGTCACTCAGCTGCTGGCAAGGAATGATTGCCAGTTCAAGGTCTTATGTTCAATCTTCTAGAGCTGGCTTTTTAAATGCATTAGTTATGTGTTAAATCAATTTGGTGGGTAGTAACCAGCATGAGAGAGAGGGGGAGAGAGAGAGAGAAGACTAAGAGAGAAAATAGAGTGCATTCAACTTAATGTGATTAACTATTGTTTTGTGAAACACTTTTCAGTTGGAAATCATTTTTAAATACATATGTTTACTAGAACATAATATAAAAATAATAATCTAAAAACACTTGAGAAACACAGGCCTTGATCCTTGGAGTCAAAATTTTCTTCCAAGTACAGACAATTGAATTTCCACAATTACTGGGCTAAATGGAGACAATTCCAAAGTTTTGCTTCCTACTAACCTAGCTGAGCTCACTGGAGAAGTTCAAGACCATTTTGGGTTTGTTTACTGTGTCGCTGAAATTCCCTCCCTATTCTCCATGCGCGGAAGCAAAAAAAAAAAAAAATCTATGAGGGACCATTTCCTGAACCCTTTTCCTAGCTGTCTAAGAAGACTTCAGGCTGTCTTAAATTTCGGATCATTTCTTGGGTGGGACATGCATTTGGGAGGCGGAACCTTGGTGAGCCCACGCTGAGTGAGGCCTCCGTGCTGCTCCCATCGCTGCCTGACCACAGGACTTGTCACAACCTCTCCGTTTCTCTCTCACCAACTGGTTAGCACCTTATGCTGGAAAACTAGTCACTGTCACTGGGTCCCCACAACGCAATGCAGTGCCTCATACGCAGGAGGCACTTGGTAAATGTTTGGTGAATAAAAAAATGAGTGAATCTGCTATCAGTCAAGATCAGTCAGGTGAAGTACACATTTAACTTTATTAGGGCTCTCATTAACCAAGGGGTTAATGAGATTTGCTTGCATAGTAAATGTCTGGCTTTGAACCCAATTAAAATTCACCTTCCCCTGATTTCCAGGGTCAAGTGAATGTCTCCAAATTACAGTGAAGGATCTGAGAGACATGTGTTCCCATCTCATCAATGGTGGCCCCCGTGAGAGTGGCCAGGAGGCCAGTCGTTTGCCTGAGAAGGTGAAGAACACCTGC